>LBNU01034015.1:70575-87113 GCA_014162995.1 Artemisia annua
GACACCGTACTTGAAAGCTGACTCTTTGCGAATTAATCATTGCAAAAGTGCGTAGCCGCGATCACTAATGATGGCAGCCGTGGAAGCTTCCGAAGCCTAGCCAAAAAACTGAGACTTCAAGAATGTTTACCACTACGTCGGCCGTTTGGGGGTAAAGCTTTCGCTGTGCGAACCCATTTTGGACAAGTAAATCAACAGCCACGAGTTACAAGCTTGTATACGGAAAGGCGTGTCATCTACCGATTGAGCTTGAGCACAAAGCCTACTGGGCCTTGAAACATGCTAACTTCGACCTTCAGACAGCAGGTAATCACAGTAAGATACAACTCAATGAATTAAATGAACTTCGTGATCAGACATACGAGAACTCTTTGATCTATAAGGAAAAGACAAAGAAGATTCATGACTCCAAGATTAAGAACCGCGACGTTGGTGATCGAGTCCTTCTTTTCAATTCTAGATTGAAAATTTTCTCGGGCAAACTCAAAACCCGTTGGTCTGGGCCTTTCACTGTTACCAAAGTATTCCCTTACGGAACCATTGAGTTATCTCAACCCGATGGTCCCAACTTTAAAGTGAATGGTCATAGGTTGAAGCATTACTTCGGAGGGGACATACCACCCATGGTTGTCCCGGATCTCCAAACTTTACCCATGAACCAATGAATGCGGGGATCGAGTCAAGCTAGTGACTCGGTGAACAAAAACATTAGCATCCACATGGGTTTTCACCCATGTCTCTCTCTTCTTCCTATTTTCTAATAAGTGACGAGAAGGGGGCAACCTCTTCTGCATCTTGTGTATGGTTGTTGTATTTGTACAGGTATTTTTCCCGAAGCATGAAGGCTCTCGTGCTCGTGTTTTGTCCTTACTCTACTCGAGTCTCATTCTTCATTGTTCTGATATCCTTAATCTTATTGACTAACGTTATCTTTTGGCATAATTAATAAACGGCCTTATATACTACGTCAGATGACCCTCACATTTGAAACATTGAGAACAATGTTTAACTTTAGTCTGGGGGGTATCTTCGATTTGATTGATGATGGCTAAGTTAGAATATTAAATGTATGAATAAGGTAGTGACCATCCGAGTATTAGATTAATTAACTAACGCGCCAGCGATCTAGTGTGTGACTTGGTGACCATCCGTTATGCAAATAACGCGTCAGCAATCCAAGAAGTGCACTAGTGACCATCTGTTAGTTGAAGCGTCGAAGACTCGCGCCAGCGATCTACTAAATTTATGCAAGAAATGTTTGAACAAAGCTAGATTCAAATATCTTCGATTACATTTGACTTGCACCTTTCATGTAACCGTTTACTCATGCAACCCTGTTTTTCTCGAAAAATCCAAAAAAATGAAAAAAAATCATCAAAAAAAAAAATACAAAAAAAATGAAAAAATTTGAAAATTTTTGCAAAAATATAATAAGTTTTGACACTTTGTTTGACTTTCCGCTGGGTAGAGTAGGAATAGAAATTTTGACTTGACCGAGCGTGTTGAGCCCTAGCTTGTTCCCTTAACTCATTTGGTTAAGCATTCGCGAATCTCATTACTTGAGATTTTAAATTTGCGGAGAACGAGAAATGATAGAGTCTATTTAGAAATCAGATGCTAAACATGGAGTAGTTGGTTCTCTTTAGAGCTCATCGTAGGTACTTGTGGCTTTTTGCTCCCACAAAATTGTCTCACCCTATATCTGTAAAGAATAAATTAAAGACATCATGTTTTGAAGAAACTTAATTTTTTATCTTCTTAAGAGAATCCTTGTTTTAAAAATTGGATACACATCAAGGTCTAATAAATAAAGTTGAATTATGTTAAGTTCTATGAGCTGCGTTTCAAGATCGGGGCTTTGAACCTCTTTTCGAGAATGTGTGAGGTCTTGGTTTAAAACCCTTGGATCCTCATTTCAGGAACGTCTAGAGTGGAAATACCCCGTGAAAGCTCGGTAGTACATGTATTTTGTTAAAAAATGATGAATAAGTGATTAGTGCTTAGTTGTTAGACAAGTTGATGGCGTGTGAGGTGCATGTGCATGGTCCTGGACCAGACACATGAGGTGCACGTGTATTTCGCCTTAACTAATGTCTATGAGTATGTATGAATCCCAATTCCTTGATGTGGACCTCATTTTTAAAGCAGCGATTCTCGAAAAATGATAGAAAACTACTTAGTGTCTTAATTTGGTATCTTTATCGGACTAAATCTTATCAAAACGAGAAAATATGAAGAAATTCATCTCTCACCAAAAATAAAATAAATAGAGGAAAATAGGAAAATGGAAGCATGAGGTTATCTACACAAGTAACTTCCATGGGTAGTGTTAGCATCTAACTTGTAATTAAGCTGTGATCTCGTTTTTACGCTTAGCTTGGGAACTTGTGAAAAATCAGGGACGATGAATTCTATCCGTATGGAAACTTTTCTATGAGCTGTGTTTCCTACTCTGTGACCCTAAAAGTTATTGAAAAATGATGAAAGTTAACATCCCGTCACATCATAAGTAAAAAAAGTACATATACAGTAGTGTATAGTTTAAAGTTGAAAAACGGGGCGTTTTCGGGAATAAATGATTTTGTAATCTCTTTTGAACATCTTGCTACTTCTTCAACGTTAGTAAAAAGAGTTATGAAATTATTTATCTCAAGAGCGTGAATTGATCACATTGCGTGAGGACACGACAATACCTTAGTCTGGGGGATTTTGGTGTGTGCTTATTCACACACCTTTTTCTGGCCAAATTAAGACCAAAACAGATATAAAATAACCATAAATGCCAAAGATATTGTGTTTTTGTGTTTGTGATCATGCAGAAATGGATATTTCAGAAATTAGCATAACTCATGTCAAAAAAGACAAAAACGAGCATGAATTTGGAAAACGTGTCAAAAGCCAAAGCCGGGAAAGCAAATTACCATTTTTGAGCTCAGATTGTCAAAACCTTGTGGAATCACAGAATGCCAGAAATAGTCCTTTGAGCAAAAGTTTGCAAAATTGGCAGAAATGGTCCCTCAAGTTTGAAAATTGACAGAAATGGCCCCTTAGCATTGGATTTGGAAGAAAAGTCAACACAGGTCCTTGGGAATTCAAAAGTTTTCATGATTGGTCCTTGGGTGAAAAGTTTGAAGAATTTACAAGTTTGGTCCCTGCACTTTCAACTTTGGCAGATTTAGTCCCTGGACATCCAAATTTTGGAAATTGACATGTATGGTCCTTGGATTATTGGAACTTGGCAAAAATCACCCTTGGAATACTTTGGAATGATGGCAACACAAGCCACTCAAAATTCAACTTTTTACATTTTGGTCCTTGGGCTTGTTTACTACTAATAACCAAACGGACCCTTTCTTTTGTATTATAACCCAAAAATCAAACACAACCTAGCCCACTCCCACCTTATATCCCTGGCCCATTTCACCCTAAGCCCAAATACAAAGCAATACAACCCACCCCGGTTTAAATAAAACCGCCTTCACCCTCCTTTCCCACCTCTGCCAATACCACCCTGGTATTTCCCCCTCCCCCCACCATCTCCACTTGCTTGTCACCTCAAACCGCCCAAACCCATCACCCTCACTCACCCATCACCTCCCTTGCCTTGTACCCCTATCCTCACAGTGCAATTTGCACTTATACCTTTTGGCGCCAAAATGCCATTTGATGGCTAGGATCACTCTAAGCAATCCAAGGGCTCAAATTTGAAGTGGGATATGTGCAGAGAGCTCAGGAAACCCTAATGGGTCCCTATAAAAGAAGAAGGAAGCAAGAGAGAAGAATATCTAGTTTAGTATTAGTTAATGTATGTCGACTTAGTTCAATTTCTCATTTCCAATGTTCTAAATAGCTTCTAAGTTGTAATCTCTGTGTTTTCAGTGTATCTTAAACTTATTTCAATAATCAATTTCAGTTTTCTCTTTTAAATTCGATTTATGCAAATTTCACTTTAAAATCTAATGTTAACTTATGATTGTTGAAAGTTGTTGTTGAGTGTTTGTTTAAGCTCATTTAAGCTCATTTACAAGTTTCTTAAAGCTTTCAAAGCATTCAAATTAGTCCAGGCCAGTTAACTAGAAAATTCTGAAAAATCATAAAAAAATAATCAGAAAATCAAAAATCAGTGAAGAAGATGAAGAAAGCTGGAGCAAGGGAAATTGTGGATTGCCCTTGGTAATAGTGCTTTGTGGAAAGATTTAGGACAGGTTCTTGGCCCTTGGTTCCTTATTTATAAGCTGGAAGGCATTTGTAAGCCTATTTCTAAATTTTCACACATTATTGCATAACTGCTTAATACCGCTTATCTCTGTGTTATTTGTGCTTATTAGGTGTATTTAAGTAATAT
This sequence comes from Artemisia annua, assembly GCA_014162995.1. NCBI lineage: Eukaryota > Viridiplantae > Streptophyta > Magnoliopsida > Asterales > Asteraceae > Artemisia > Artemisia annua. The sequence continues at coordinate 74,921 of LBNU01034015.1, forward strand.
TAGAGCTTAATATTGTGTATTGGTTAAATAATATCCATTGTGCTCATCTTTCTTGTTTAGACAGCCATATTTAGCCTTTTATAGAATCTTAGGTATTTGTTGTTTAAAGCTTGTGTTTCTATGTTCCATTTAGCTTATTACATTAGTATAAGTCCTTGTGATTAAATTTCATAGAGTAAAACAGTCATTTGCTTCACAAATCTTGAAAACAGTTCAGCTAAGGGGTGTTTGGCATTTGCTGATCTTTTGGACTTGCAGGTTGTGTTAGTTGTTAAATTTGGTTCACTTAGCTCACATTAGGTCTAAATAGGTTAAGTAAAACATAAAAGCTTGTGGTCATTTGGTAAGAAAGTCAAAATAACCTTTGATCTCACATCATTTGATCACTGTTAGGATTTAGGATTCAAGCAATCATCAAATGAGTTCATAAGTTGTTAGTATAGCTTAATTTCATCTCCTTGTAGCTTAATACACCATTTTCAGTCATCTAGGACAAATCAAATCTCACCAAAGTCAAAATAAGTGTTCTAATCAAAAAGTCAAAAAGTTCATAACTGTAAAATGGAGCAAACTTTAAGATCATGTGTAGGATTTATTAGTGATTGGAAATAGAAAAATCCTGTTGATTCGTGTTCTGTGGTTGCCTGTGCATGAGGATCAAGAATAAAATCCAAGTTTTCAACTCTTTTGCTCATAAAAATTTGTCCTCAAAGTTACCTGTTTGGCTTTTTACTTCCCCTGTACCAGGGTCACTACCCCATTTTCATAAGCTTCCATAGAGCTTATTTGTGGACTCAAGGGTTTGAGCCTTGGCTTTCTAGAAAGTTCAGCTAGCCAGCTTATAGTTCCATTGCTTATTTGGGACCTTAAAAGCTTTGCCCTAGCTTAATTTAGCCTTAGACCCACCATCATCGACTGAGTCATTGAGTCACTCAGTGTGACAGACCCAACTTCACAAGCCCACCCTCAACTTATTAGTGGATGCCAGCCTGTGAACCTTAGCTTATTTAGACGCCCTCCTAGCCACTTTTGGGATCAAGTATTAGTTTGGACCCCTGATCTCACATGTGGGCCCCACAGAGGCCTGTAGTTGGCACTTTTGGCCTGTTCAGGTCTGTGTGAATTTGGAATTGCTTATTTGCTTATTTGAGCTTATCAGTGTGTTTCTTTGTATCTTTTAGCTTGTTTCCATTACCCTTAAGTCATTTGTAGCTTATTTTATCTTTGGTTTCAGCTTAGTAGCTTGTTGTGAGCTTATTTGAGCCAAAAACCTCATCTGTTAAGCTCATAAGCCCCAAAACAGCTTATTTTTAAGTTCAAATAATTTTTTCTTTGTTACAGTTACTTATTTTTAGTATTAAAATAATTTTGTAAAAGAAAAATCAGAAAAACAACAATATAAAAATAGTGATAGCTTCTATTTAATTAGATTTAGCTTAATTGCTTATTTTCTCAGCGTTTTCATTAAGCACTTGTGAGTTTTTATAATTTTCCTAGGTTCCTGTTATCTTAAAGTATTTTTGTAAAGATTTTCATAATTTTCTCTTTTCATTTAGTATTTAAAATAATTAATATTAGTTTAATTAGTTTTAACGGAAAAATCAAAAATAAAAATCCTTTACTGCTTATTTTTAATTACTAGCATCTTTTTATATTTTTCCTAGATTTTATAAATCATAAAGTATTTTTAGAAAACGTTTCATAATTTTTACTGTTCATTTGCTATTTTTCATAATTAGTTTAGTTTAATTAGCTTTTAATTAGCAATTTGGTAAATAATTTATAAATTAGCTTATTTATAACTTTTATAAACTTTTTATAATTTTTTAGGATTCCTGTAATGGTTAATTAGTTTTTAGAAAAATTTTCATAATTTTCTAAGTCATTTTAGTATTTTTAGTAATTTAAATTATATTAAAGTAATTATTAAATAGTTTTAATTTAATAGTAAATAATTAAATAATCAAAAAAATAATTTTCTTTTTTATAAATTTTCTTTTAATATTAATTTTGTAAAAAAGTCATTTTCACCCCCTCTAGTTTATTTTTGCTTAAATCCCACTTTTTCTGTACGCAGTTACGTTTGTTTACGTTTTAGATTTAAATACGTATTTATTTACTCTTATTGTTAATACTATTAATTTAGCTTCACCTTAATCATTTCCATTAGTGTAATCAACTCCTAATCATTATCTGGTTACTTTCCTAATCACTCATTCCCACAAACGTTTACAATACAATTTCAACCTCGTTGGGATATAACGACCCGTGAACACACTGTGCTTACACCGGATCATAAATTGATCTCTCCTCTCCCTGTTTGACCTGTTGACCTCACTTGGTTAATTTGGACTGTCTGTTTGGGAGGAGTCAAAGCTTCTTAAACCGGTGGAGAAACTTCACAACGTCGCTTACACCTTTTTCGGTACAAAGCTAAATACTGAGTCCTTAGCACGACGGGCCAAATCAACACAACAACACAACTAATACAACAACTTTGAGTATACAAGAAGAAGTATCAATAACAAGAAAAAATTCAGTGGTCTTGAGGTGATGAGAGGTACGAGTAACTTGAGAAGAAGAATGTCTCGTTTGCTAGAAAGTGTGATCTCGTCTTGTAATAAGAACCTAGAGAACACAAGAGAAAGAATGCTACAAGAATGATCTTTAGATCTGAGGTTAGAGAACTTAGAATATAGAGAGAAGATATATCTAAGTGGGGTGAGAAACAAGAGAGAAATGGCTCACTATTTATAGGCAAAATTGTGCACTGTTAACCTAGATACAGCGGATCCCTTCCCAAGGGGATTCAGCTAGTGTTATCCAAGTGATCCGGGTATCTGGTAGTACCAGTTCAGCTTTTGGGTTATAATTTTGGGTTTTGGGTTATGGGTCAGGGTCCATAGATCAAGTGATGTCATGAATGATGTCAAAGACATCGTGGGTCATGGGTTGATGTGTTTCAAAAGCTTTAAATTTATAATACTAATCTCACCATTTCCTTAATATATAAAACACATGGGTAAAGTATAACCCCCGTTTATAGCAAAGGTTTAGGTAAGACCAGGTCGTCCCAAGAGATTGTAGAAAAGCCAAGTTAGCAATTGTGTTAAAGTAAAGTCCTTAGATTGTCACTTATCCAAAAACTCGTACCCATAACTATCCAAAATATTAAGAAACCCTTTCGACCTATGATTCTCAATATATCAAATGCATTAAGAATGGTTCATAACAGAAGTATACATAAGCCAATTTCCTCATCAAGTTCGTTAGACATGAGATAAGACATTAAACAAGATCATGGATGGGTTGATAAATGTTTTGTCGACCAATTTCTACAAGGTAAACACCAAGTTACCATAGACAAACACCTTGAAATAATACCAAAGTGGCAGACCCTTTCGACCTACTTCTACCACAGAGATACATCAAACATTCAACAATGATCCAAGCATAATCTCATCAATTAAACTTAAGTATACTATCAAATAGCAAGCGTACATTACATTGTAAACAACCATATAACTATATCACCCAAATAAACATAATAACGACTACTCCATTATTGTAATAACAAAACACATATCATTCAACATGAATTTCATAAACTTCATAATTCAATTCGACAAAGTAGAAAAGTGTACCAAAGTGATTACAACGAAAGAACAAATGATTTCACAGAGATAACTCTCTAGGCTCGTTCTCCTACACTCTGTCACAGCAATAGAATCACAACCTCGACCACGATATGGTGAACTTGGTATGAGTTCACCAATCCCACTTCGTATACTTTCCTACTTCTCTTTGGATGTCGCTCCTTTTCTCTGGTTTCGTACCTCTGCTTTTATAGACTCATTTTGACCTAATTCAACTTATGTGTTCAGTAAATCAGGACAAGTGATCGGCCTCACAATGAATGCAATCAATAACTCTGCTTTGTAACTGTCAAGGTAAGTGCGTCGTACTTCGTAGAAAATACGCCGTACTTCGTGTATATTCAATCTCATTTACCCGCCAAGCAAGTACGCCGCACACAGTCCTAAGACCGGCGTACTTGGTCTTTCATACTTGTATATTTTCATTCCAAGTCCTTCCTTTCTTGTATTTGTCACTTTATCGTCTTTTTAGTGGTATTTCTAACTTTCTTCTCTCATTCTATCCTGCAACCAGATTAGTACCAATTCTACACAAATAACGTAATATTCTATGTAATATAATAGATATATGATATATAATCGATGGAATAAATATGTATAATTAGAGCGTTATCATAGGTCATAGACTTTGGGTTATGGGTTATGGACTTTAGGTCATGGGTCATGTGTTTTACCTATTATGAAGTCATGCATAATATCATGCAATGGGTTATGGTTCAAGCTCCATAGGTTATGGGTTATGGCTTATCCAATTCATTTTATGCATTTTATTTCAAGACCATAGATGAGTAGTGTGTCGAGTTAGCTTGATACAGTTGGAAGAAACAATCCGAATTTTAGGATTAACACCCAAATAGCCATACGTGTACAATTGTGTGCATTTTTCGATTAGTCACCTTGACTTTTTGACCCCCATGTTAAAAGCCTTTTGTTGTACTCACCTTTAGTGCAAGATACCTGATGAGTGTGTAAATACTCATCATTTTTGTCTTATATGAACTGCCAAAACATCCAAAAACACCCAATAATGCATCAAAATAGTGAAAATATTCCAAAAGTGTGTTTTATATGTTTCAGATGCAAAAAGATCAAAAACAGATGAAAAACAACCAAAGTTTGCATAATTGGTAGTTTCAGTCCCTCAACTATCAAGAATTGACAAAACTAGTCCCTAAGCACTCATTTTAAATAAAAATTCACCAAAGGTACTTTTGAAATCACAAATAATCATATTTAGTCCTTTGGTGGAAAGTTTGGCAAAATTTACAATTTTGGTCCCTCTACTTTCAAAATTGGCAAAAATGGCCCCTGAGCAATAATTTTGGATGGAAAAGTCAACATGGGTCCTTAGAGTTCACAAAGTATCAATTTTAGTCCCTGGGAGAAAGTTTTGAAGAAATTACACATAAGGTCCCTGAAGTTTCAACTTTGGCAGTTTTGGCCCCCGGATATCTGAATTTGAAAAATATTCACGAAGGTTCCTTGGATAAATGGATTATGGCAACTATGGTCCTTGGAGTACTTTGGAACAATTGCAAGACCAGCCCCCAATTTTCAGGATGTTACAAATTTGGTCCCTATGTTATATTTTCTAAAACCAAACGGACCTATTTGGTATTTACCCTAACCCAAAAAAATAAAACACAAACACAACCCAATACAAGCCCACCCCTTTTCTATCTCTTCCTGTGGCCCATTCCCTTTTCCAGCCCAACACCACCCTTAGTTATAAACCGGGGTTTGACCCGGTCAAACCCACCTTCTTCCCTCCCTCACTCACAGAACCAAAACCACCATCACTTCCAATACCACCCCGGGATTTTACCCCACCACCTCAACTTGCCACCCATCACCTCCAACCGCCCAAACCAACCCCCACTATCCCCACAATAAATGCCACCCCCCTATTGCAAGAAACTGCCAAACTTGCCTCCTTCCAATTTCCCGCCAAAAGTGCATAAACGGCTCAGATCATTTCTACCAATCCAATGGCTCAAAACAGGTGTGGGATTGACTCAGAAACCCTAGAGGGTCCCTATAAATCAAGAAAGAAGAAAGAAGAAAGAGTTAGTTAGTTAATAGTAGTTGTAGTTTAGTTTTTAGTGTCAATTTAGTGTAATTTAAATCCTTAGTTGTTCTTTTTAATTTCAAAAGCTTGTACTCAGTTCAGTTAATGTAATATCAACTTATTTCACTCTTAATTCCAAGTTATCTTTATAAAAATCACAGTTTGCATTTTCAAGTGAAATTGACACTTTTTCTTGAAACCTGTTAAGTATGTGATTTCCTGTCCCAATAGACTCACATAAGTTCAATTATAAGTTATTTACAGTTTAGAAAGTGTTTAAACCTCTTTAGCTTTAAAATCTAAAAATACTTAAAAATTCCAAGAAAATCATTGAAAAAAATAAAAAAATCAGAGAGAATGAAGAAAGAGGCTTGAAGCAGGGTCAAAATTGAATGGGCCTTGGTATAGTGGTCTCATGGGAGGCATTAGGTAGTGATTTGATCATTGGTTCATGTCCTGTGCAATGGGAATCATTTGTAAGTCTTATTTCATATTTTGCATTTGAGTGTAAAATTGGTCAAATATGTGCTATTTCTGTGTTTTTGAGTTTATTATATGAATTGAAGTTGGATTGGTGCTTATGTGTTGTTGTTCACTGCTTAGGCTAAGATTCTTTGCATCACCCTTGTTTAACTGCCACTTCTTAGCATATTTTGTTCTAGTGTCTATTTGTGGTTTAGACTAGTGTGATTGTAATTCTTATGGTCTATTACATCCTTACATAACTTGGTGCATCAGTATTAAGGCTTAAATTAGTCTTAAGCTTCAAAAATCTCAATTCCACTTTCATTAAGGGGTGTTTGGATTAAGCCTGTTCTAGGAGTTGTGCCTCATTATTGTTGTTGTTTTTGGTATATGCATGTCCCTTTAAGTTCTAATAGGTTATTTCAGTCATAAAATACTAGTGTTGTTCTTAAAAAAGTCAAATCTACCTTTAATCCCATTCATGTGTTAACTGTTAGAAGCCTAGGTCCCATAATCTCTCATTTCAGTGTATCAATACTTAGAATAGCTTAGAATAGTTTCATTGTAGCTTCTTATACCATTTTCAGTAACATAGGATAGATTAAATCTCAGATTAGTCAACTTAGGTAGAAAATCTCAAGAAGTCAAATTTCAACACTGTCAAAATGGTCATAATTTCTTGATAATCTCTAGGGTTTAATATAAAATGGAGATAGATGATTTTTGATGATTTGTGTTATTTGACAGCTTGTTTATGTGTTTCAAGAAGAAAATTTGGATTTTCATTTCATTTGATTGCTAAAATCTTGGCTCAAAGTTGCCTAGTTGGTCAACTGAGTGCCCTGCTCCAGGGTGTTTTGGCTTTTGAGCCTGTTTTCTCAAGCTCCTACAGTACTCACTAATGAGCTTTAGCCTTAGCTTGTTGTTATTTTGGAAACCTTACAGTGCCATCTCACTATTCATTTGCTTATTTTCCACTTGTATGCTTAAATGGTTTGCTTATTTTGTGCTCCAAAGGAACCACCACTGAACACCTTACACTGAGTAATCAGTATGAAGGTGACAGTTTCATAAGCTCTTTTTGAGCTTATGAGTGGGTCCCATCCTGTGCATTTGGTTTTTTTGAAAGCTTACACATCAAGCTTGTTAGATCAAGGCTTGTTGTGCACTCTTGATCTTATTTGATAAGCTGAAATAAGGCCTGCAAAGTGCCTGAGTGGCCTGCTTGTTTCTTAGTGTTGGATTTTGGCTTATTTGTGCTTATAAGCTTATTCACTGAGCTTATCTTGTTAATTCAGCTTGTTCCTAGTTACTTTCAGTTATATCTATCTTATTTTGCCCTTAATATCTAGCTTATAGCTTTCTTTTAGCTTTTCAAGTTGCAAAATTTCAGTTTAAGCTTAATAAGCCTAAGCTGTGGTAATCATAAGCTTGCAATAAGCTTATTTTTGTGATTTAAACAAAGTGTTTTCACAAAAGTTACTCATTTTCAGTATATAAATAGTTGTCAAAAATAAAATTCCAAAAATCATCACTTTTTAAGAAAAGTGATAACTTCTATTTTATAAAATTTAGCTTTTTAATTTTTCTTTTCAAATTTTTTTCAAGTACTTATCTGTTTTTATATTTTTCTTAAATTCCTAGCATCTTAAAGTGTTTGTAGAATAATTTTCAGAATTTTCACTTTTCATTCGTTATTTATTAGAATTAATCATAGTTTAATTAATAATTAGTTAAAACTGGTAAATTAAATAGTTCTGTTAATTTTTGTTAAACAGTAGTACTTTTTTATATTTTTCCTAAGTTCCTCATAATATTTAGTATTTCTGGTAATTTTCCCATAATTTTTACTGTTCATCTTGTAATTTCTAGATTTAATTTTAATTAAATTAGTTTAAATAAAAAACCAAAAAGAAATTAGTATAAGTGTTTAAATTTAATCATAGATTCATTTTTATAATTTTCCTAGCTTGTAAACATTATTTAGATTCTGTAAAAATTGGATTTGTAATTTTCTCTTTTCATTTTCTATTTTTCTTATTTAATCTAGTTTAAATAACCTTTAAATAATAGTTTAGTAATTAATTAATAAAAGTTCCACAAAAAGACAAAAATATTTATTTTCAATTTTTACATTTCTTTTAAGTTATTTTAAAGGTTTAGAAATTAATTTTTCTTGTCTAGTTTAAATTTGTAATCTTAATCATTTTTAGTTGAAACTTTAATTAATTTTTATTAACTTTTTAAATAGTTTTATTAAATAATTAGTATTTAAGTAATAAAATAATCAAATTTTTTTTTTCTTTTTAATTTAATTTTCTTTTAAGTTCAAGTTTGTAAAAGTTGCATTTTCACCCCCTGTAGTTTACTTTTGCATATTTCCACTTTTCTAGCACGCATTTACGTTTTTAGGATTATTTGTAATTTTGTGTTTGTTAATACTGTTTTATTATCATTCCAAGCAATCAGTAGTGTAAATCAATCAAATCATTATCTGGTTACTATTCCTTAATCACTCATTCCCAAAACGTTTCCAAAACACAATTTCAAACTCGCTGGGACATAACGACCCGGGGATACACTGTGCTTACACCGGATCATAAATTGATCACTTCCTCCCTCATAGCTTGACTTGGTTGACCAAGAACCCTTGGTTGACTTGGTTGACTGTTTGGGAGAAGTCAAATTTTGGCACCGCTGCCGGGGAGGTTGTTGCGTGTTTTCAAAAACGTTTAGGTTTAGTGATTTTCAAAATCCTCCTTGTACAAATCACATCACTTTGTAAAAAATTTTTTGTAAAAATCTTAATCATATAAAAAGCAGTCATTAACACTTTTCCTAAAGTGTTAACAACACCAAAAAAATCATAAACAACAAAACAAATCATGAAGTTAAATTACTTCGAGTCTTTAAGATTACAACCTATACAGGTGGAATACGGAGGTTCTGACATTAAATTGCGAACCGAAGAGAGATCCATTCTTCTCTCCCGCCACTCTGCGAGTAGTCTTAAAGGAACGATTTCGGTTAACGAATCGATTCCAAAAATAATTCCCAAGTTTTTTCACACACACCCCGAAAAGCCAAAAACATTTGTTTTCTTGTTAATAATAATTACATAAAATATTACCACCGCAAACCAAGGCTGAATACATCCCAACTGGGTGTATGACCATTAATAAGTTCCCAAACATAAGATTAAAACTTGCCATTATACTCTTGTGATTGGTGTACCTTTTTCAAAGAAGCCAGTCATATTGTGGTTATTGGTTTAAGTTCACTGTCGTTTTGCCTCGGTCTTGTTTTACTTGTGATTATTTTTATAAAATGTTTATCAAAAATACCAAAAATATTCACCTTTACCCTCTCACCTTTTTGATTCTTTATCCCTTTCCCTCTGAAACCCTTTGATTCTTTCTATGTCTTATCCCCACCATCTTGATTGTCAATGGTGTGGTGGTCCCTATAATGGTGGTAATTGTCCCAGTTGTAGCATGGTGGAGTCAGGAAACGGGTCTGTCTATAACTAGAATCCCTATTCCTACCATGACACGACTGATTTATTCCATCAGCTCCCACATCATGTGATACCGACACACTCGTGTGAATATTGTGGAGGTCCTCACCAAGGATTTGAGTGTCAAACCAGGAACACGTTTGTTTATGAACAGTTTCCTGGTAACAATCAAAGTTTTGAAAATGAACAATATCCATATTATTCACCGAATCAGTCACAACAATCATATTGTTGTGAGTACTGTGGAGGTCCACACTTTAGCTCTGATTGTCAAACAAGGAATCCATTTCCTTGTAACAATTACGACTATTCGTATCAAGACCAACCTCCACAGTACCAAATGATCCAAGCAACTCCTCAATACCCGCAAGATCTTTGTCTAGAGGTTCTTGAGAAATTTAAAGAACTTAAGGAGGAGTTAGCTAATATTTCGCTTCTCCATGCTCCAAGTTCTTCTTGTGCGTATTGTGGGGGTCCTCATGATGATGATCAATGTCAACCTTCCGGTTTTGACACATCCACACCCCCACAATTTCCACTCATTCCAAATGCTCGTGGGAAAACTATGGCAGAATTACTTGCTGAAGAACGAGATTCTGGAAAAAGCATGGAAGAATTACTGGCTGAGCAACGAGCAGCTAAAATACGTGCCAATCTTCGCAATGCTGCTCTATTTGATTATGATGATGACAGTGATGATGAAGATACCATTGGTATTCTTCCTAAAGATTCATCGAATTCATCAGTTAAAATCCCACCAATCCAAAAATCGCAGGGAGAAAAGAATATGACTGAATTACTAGCAGTAGAACAAATGGAACTTGTAGAATCCATGACTGCTAGTCCTTCTCAACTCCCGCAGTCTATTGTTATCACACCCGAAGTTCCCACTAACTCTCTAAACATGGGGGACGAGCATCTTGACACTGTTCCTGAATAGGAATTGGGCGAATTCATAAAGTCTAGTGTTGAGAACCTTGTCCCAATCCCAAGTGAGACACAGGGAATTGTTGAGCATATGTGTGATTTTCCTTCCCCTCTTGAGTGTTCAAAAGATCATTTTGAGACTTTCTCCGATTCTAACGATGATTGTACATCTTATGAAGACATTGAATATGTTGAGGCATCACTTCCACATTCTGATCCTCTTCTTGAGGAGTTCACCGATGAACTCACTCACATCAATCCACTTCCATCGGGAAGTGATAATGATCTCTTTGATGTCGAAACTGATCTGGGAGAAATTGAAAGTCTCTTATATCACGATCCATCACTCAATTCTCATTCCAACCTAGAGCTCAGTGATGAGACGAAAAGTGTTACGCTTTTAGGGGGTCATTTAAGCCCTAATTCATATAAATGTGATCAAATATTGCCCTAAATCGTTCCTTTTGTCATTTTAGGTACTTTTGAGAGGAATTCTGGAAAACATTCATATTCGGACGTTTTTGGAGCATAAAAGTGAAGAAAATGACAAAGTCTCAAAAGATGAAGATTTACAACCTGACGGCGTCAGAAGTCACAAGGTGACGCCGTCAGCAAGCTTTGACAAAAGAGTGGAATCCAATTTTCAAATGACGGGCCAGAGGATTTAACACCTGACGCCGTCAGGTGTTGGGAAAAGTAGGCCGTCAGGTTATATTTTAAAGAGTGATGGCCCAGAAGATTTATAACCTGACGCCGTCAGGTAGGCCGTCACCCTTTGCCGACAGAAAATCAGCCTATAAATATAACATTATAACTTCACTTTTTGTAAGCCCCAAACCCTAAGTACGATTCTAGGGTTAGGGTAAGTGTGTTTCCAGCAACTTAGAGGTTCCGAATCACTCCATAATCATCTTTTAATGGTTTGTTTATTGATTCAATCTTATGTTATGTCTTCAATTATCATTATTGTTGATTGCTCTTCATTAATCATGCTTTGCTAAATCACCTTGTGTCTACTTATGATTGTGTGAAACTTGTATATAATCAATTAGATCTTATTGATTTCTTGTTGATGTTTGTGTCTATCTTCATCAATGAGGGCTTGTTGATGTGTGTGTCTAACTCCATCAATTAAGGCGTGGCAACTTCAATAGATCTAGTTGGTTTAGTTTATAATTCTTGTTTCCTATTGATTCTTGTTTTGATTGATTGTTCCATCGATGTTAGGCTCAAGAAAACTGGCCAACCTCCTTTATGGTAACGTGCTTGAACATCTTGGGAAACATGTAGTCGAGGCATACTAGGCTATTAAGGTAGTATTTAACGCATGAGCCACTGTTTACAACCCCTATGGTTGTGCCGTGCATGGCATAGGGCGAGATAAGAGCTCATAGAATTGGAGAGATATGTATGCCACTCCATGAGTTATTAGGAATACACCCTTCAATTAAAACAAGGTGTGACAATTCAATAGGTAGAATTGGATAGCTAGCAAGGAGTAACATATCATAGGTAGACATGCTTCACTTTTCCTATAGAACCCTAGTTTACTTTCCTACA
>LBNU01034017.1:0-10863 GCA_014162995.1 Artemisia annua
AGAAAAAATTAAAAAAAAAATGATTTTAAGGTAATGACTCGCAAAAACATATGTCAGAAAAGTGTGTCATAAAAGTTAGTCAAAATGATTTTAAGGGTGATGACACGCAAAAAGGGTCATAAGTGCGAGTCATAGAAGGATGACGCACAAATGCGAGTCATGAAGCTTTATGACGGGTCCATCCTTGACTCGCATTTGCGCGTCATAAGGACTCTTCTTGACTCGCATTTGGAGTCAAGAATAGCTGTTTTTCTAGTAGTGCAATTATCTAGGCTTGGTCACAAAGACACAAGACTTCCCTTACAACCAAATCGAATGAATAATAGTTTGATTGTTCAACCAAGCCCTAACCTAACCTAGAGACTCGATTGTAATAGAAAGGGTATAGATACGAAGACCCTCGACACATCACAAGAGTGGATTAAGTTCTTGTGATTCTTCCCTTGCAAGGAGATGAGTTCTTTCAAAGATGTTAGTGTGAAAAACTAAGAACACAAGATAGAATTAAAGGATTAGAGAGAAAGAATATAGAGAGAAAGAATAATGGCAAGGGGTGAGGAATACAAGAGGCAAGGGGGTATTTATAGGCCAAGACCCAAACTTGGGAAAAATTTACCGAGCCTGGCGCGTTGCCCACGCGTCAACGCGTGGGTGACGCGCTAGAGGCACTATACAAGTCTCCCAAGTTTTGGGTGTTGGTCTTGTAAATACCTAACCTTGTTAAACCCCCAATTGTACTTCACACTAAACCTTAACATTAATCAATCTAAGGTTTACCAACTCAAATAACCAATTTGAAAAATGTTTTGTGAAGTGTTTATTAGAAAACCAATTATCAAAGATAGAAAGAAAGAAGAGATAATTGGGTAGGGTAGAATGGGTATTCCTCACATGGCATAAAAGAGAGAGAAGAGAATATGCCATGGGATATTTCTCTATAGGGAAGAGTGAAAGAGATTAGGTTAAGAAGTAACCATGGTTAAGTTAGAGTATATCCAAGGGAATATTCCTTCCTTGGTGAGAAAGTGTGGATGTTGGTGAGGTTAAGAGTTAACCATGGTTGGGTGAGAAATGGGTATGTAGAGAACTAACCATAGTTGGGTTAGAAGTGAACCATGGTTGGGTTAAGAGAACGATATTCCAAAGGATTTTCCATTTCTTAGGGAGGAAGGTGAAATGGATGGTTGAGATGTGTTGTAGAGAAATGAATGGTTGAGATGAAGAGTGTGCAAGGAATATAAGATATGAGTTGGATTGTGTAAGAGTGAAGAGATGTGTGTAAGGGAATATGTAAGAGTTGGATGTGATGAGGAGCCTAGTGTGTGTAGAGAATGAGATGGTTGTGAGTAGTGTGTGTATTTTGAAAATAAAGTTATTGGGGTTGTAAGGAATATGTTGGTTGGATATGATGTGTGTAAGAGTGTAAGGAATATGTAAGAATGATTTGATGGGGAGCCTTGTGTGTGTGAAGAAAGGTATATGAGTGAAGTATGTGTATTTTGAATGTAAAGGTGTGTGTATGTGAGTAGTATGTGTGTGTATGAGTGTGTGTAGAAAAGTGTATATGGGGAATGTACAAAGTGAAGAGAATATTGAAAAAGGGGAATCTTTGTGTGGGAGTTTGTGAGATAAAGATGTAAAGGTGTAAGAGGTGTAAGGGAATATTTAGAGTGTTGAGGATAAGATGGGTTATGTAAAATGTGATTAAGAAGAGATTAAGAAAATCAAAGGTTTAGAAAATCAAAGGTTACTTATAATCTCAAGTAACTCAACGTCGAGAATCCATAATTGCATAACTCGTGACTTTCCACGACTCGACGTACTCAACTGGCACCTTGGTACAAACAAGCCAAGTGCTTTGCCTTGATGTAAAGCATATCCCATGCGGGAAAGGATGCGTTTACGCAAAGTGACCTTTGACTTAGTTTGACCAATAAGGGAGTAAACCCGTTACGTGATTAGAGAAGACGTAAGCACGGGCTATGAGCATATGAATGCTTTCACTTGATATTACGTGAAATAAATAAGCTCCCTAGGTTTAGAAAAGCTTTGGCTAGAGGCGAGAGTTAGAAAACATGAGTTGGTATTTTCCCGTAAGTTGGTATTTTAAAAGTAGGATTTCTCTAATCCTAAAACTCGTTTCGAGTGTTCTCAATTAAGCACATAACATATCATACCTGAATTGAAAGATCAACATTTGTCGGGTAAGGGGAAAGCCGACTTTCAAAATTCATCCCGACATTCACAGAACCCTGGCGCGTCGCCCACGCGTTGACGCGTGGGCAGCGCGTCAGGAGCAGATGTGGATGTTGGGGGAATTTTGGCTAACGTTTGTTATTTTATGTGTTTCGAAGGTTTATTTGTCATCATTAAAACATTACGAGATCTCGTCAATGTTGCCTCAACACGTTTTTCTCACTATAAGTAGTTCACCAATTAACTTTTCTTGTTATTTTAATTTTTGTTTTATAAAAGTTGCTTTTGGGTTAGTTGACTAGCAACTAATTCCGCCCACTCTTTTAAAATTCGAGACTTTACTTGCTTTTATAAAAATATAAAAATACAAAAATAATCATCCCTCACCTTTAGACTTAATTCGACATACACTTCACCTAGAGAATGATCAATCCCTCAGATTTACCTGCACTATACTACAATGATCATGTACACTGCCTGGAGGATTGTAAAACCTTTTGCTAGGTCTTGCAAATCTCGCATCACTTGACACTATTCGTGGAGACCTACAAGTGGTATGAGAGCCTCATGATGATTTAGAAGTGTGTCTTTTCGTGTTTTAAAGTCATTTTTATTGTGTTTTGTATTGATTTCAACAAGTTGTTATAAGTCTACGGTTTTTCATTTTTAAAGTATGTTACTTCTCTGAAGAAGAATTTGATGAAAAATGTTTGATCTTTGATTTTCAAAACGAATTTTTCAGAAATCAAATTGAGTTGTTCAAATCAGTGTCAAACCATGAATATGAAGATGTCAATTTTGAACAAAATTCTTCTTTGGAATCTAAAAATCATAGTGATGTGTAAGGAAAGCTTTAAATTTATAATACTAGTTTCACCGATTTTAATAAACCAAACACACGGGTAAAGTATAACCCCCGTTGGTAGTATTAGATTAAGGTAAGACCAGGTCGTATCCACAGGGACTTAGTTCGTTCAGTTTAAGTATAACAATTAGTAAAAGAAGACAAGTAACGATTATAGGAATAAAAGGAATTCAAATATTAAGACAAATGATTGCTCGGATAGCTTAGATAATCTAGTGACAATGTTTATGTTTGATCTCAGTTCGATAAAGGAACACAACTTATAAGAAAGCTATTTTCGTCAAAAGAGCAATTTCATAACTTGTAGGTTCAATTCAAGATTCATATCCACCCATTAAGTGATTTCTCTCGAAATAGTATTTCATATCAAGTCTAGATTGTTACTGATTCTCCTAAGTGGATTTCTCCTTGCAAAGACTAGTAACGCAGACAAGTTCCTAGAATTGCGTTTAACACGTTGGTTCTTTCGACCTATCCCAACATATTATATTTAACCAGTTTCAATAAATAAACGTGATAAGACTAGAAATGAAATAGTTCACAATATAAACTTGAAATTGGTAGAGATCAAAACATAATCATAAGTCGCTTTATTATATTCACATATCCAAGAAATCACAAGAGTTTTAGCCTCCCATGGCTAATGAGTTCATAATAACAGAAGTGCGTAAATGATAAACAAGAGACATACAGATTGGATTGATCAAATGATTACACAAGTGTCACAAGTAACCAAGAATTCGACACCAACAAGTATTTAACACCCCTTATTCTGATTCGTTCACCCCTGCAACTTGGCTCTGGTTCACGTGTTACTTCGGACTTAGCTTTGTGGAAATTGATTATAGAGTGGATAGTTCAAATGCTTGCAAATGATCTCTATTTATAGGCAATCTGATATGCCAAGAATGGCGCACTTGCTTTCTGAGTGCGGCGCACTTTCTTATTTTCTTGGCGCCAAAGCATCATAAATGCAGGGGAAGTACGGCGCACTTAGTTTGCAAGACCGGCGCACTTTTATTTAATATTATATATTTGACTTCCTTTGACCGAGAGGTAAGTGCGGCGCACTTTCTTGTAAAACCCGCGCACTTGGCTTACATGAAAAGCTAATCATGGAAGACTTCATTATTTATTCACTTCAAGTGGCGAAATAGTAGGTTTTTAGGTGTTTCATGCTCAGACCATCCAAGAGTGAACCTGCATTCATTTTATGCTATTAAATACCAAAAGTTCACGTAAAATGATCATAAAACATATAGAATAATGCTCAAGAAATATGTATAATTAGAGCGTTATCAAATACCTCCACACTTAGCTATTGCTAGCCCTCAAGCAATCAGGTGAGAAAATTAAGTTTGTTTTGTGATCATGGAGATATATTATCAGATTTATTATTTTGTTAGAAAGGCATTGACACATAACTAAAAAAACCTCACGAAGGATTATTTTAAATGATTCACACAATTCACTCGAATAGGGTTTAGTTCACTCAATATATGCACAGACACGACTAAATAGCTACCATAGGCTTGCACTAATCACAAAGACAACTCCGACAAGGCGTAAGCACCAGACAATGATATCAATGAGGACTTTTTCGGTTTGGCTTTAGGGATTAAAGGCATGAACAAGGCATGGGTAATTTTCTTTGTTGTTTCTTATAGGATTTGTAGAAGGATAAACTAAACAGCTGCATCACATCAATATTCAAGGATCTTTTTATTCCATCATAATAATCATTTCTTTTCTTTTCTTTTTCTCTCTTTTTTTTATAACTTTTCTTTTCTTTCACACTATTTTCATTTCGCAGCAATAATCAATCGACCTTCATTCTTTTCAAGCATAAGCAATTTGGTTTAAGAACAGGAAAAAGGCTTAGGCTCAGCATGTTGTTCTAGGTGGCAATAGCACTAAAAATGAGCGCTAGAAGGTTATTTTCTTTAATATACTAGTGACCAGTGTAGTCAACTAGATTATGATTTCATAGGATGGCTTTTTGGTGTAAATCCTAAGTTTGCCTCAATATCATCTAAAATTGTCTATAAAGCATAAGAAATGCAATCTCACTGCGGCATTCGTTATTGATGAATAAGTGCAAGTTCTAGAGCTAATTTAAATCGTCGGCTCACTCATATGTTTGGAGAAAGTGTAGCAGATATACACTCATAAAGGCTTATAAGAATCTCACATTTGTTGGTGAATGAAATTGTGTCTAGCTATAGTGTCAATCCAAGTGGATTTGCCTTAATAACTTGTAAAAGCATATAATTTTTAAGTTTTAAAATGGTTTAGTCATATATATATATATATATATATATTTTTGGAATAAATATCTTTACTATTTGACTTCCCCCCTACTCAAGTTGGACATTGCCCTCAATGTTTATAACTGGGAAAATAAAAATAAAATAGAAAAAATATTAGCAGAATAAGAGAGTAACTTCCCAACGACAAATGAGAGATCAGAAGAGCAGTGCTTCCCAAATGTGGTCTTCATAGTAATCTGCAAAAGATAAAACAAGCACACAAAAATGGAAAATATTTTTGAGTTTTGTAGGTTTTATATATTTTTTGATATTTTTGGTTTTTTTTTTACCTCCACACTTAAGATTTACAGTGTGGTTTAAAACAAAGTTTTAATATAAGTGAAAAAGGAAATAAAACAAAATAAAATAAGTTAAAACGGGTTGCCTCCCGCCAAGCGCTAATTTCAGAGTCTATAGCTCGACTCGTATGATTAGTTTGTTTTAGTCAATTGGAAAGAATGGTGTTGATTCTTCCCTTCTATCGTTGAAACTTTCTTCCTCATTATATAGTTTAAGCCTGTGACCATTGACTATAAAACTTTTATCGTCACGTCCATATAATTCAACATATCCGGATGGATATTGGTGTTTCACAGTATAAGGTCCAACCAGCGGCTTGTAAGTTTTGGTTGTTCGATTTTGAATTTTGATTGAAAAAGTAGGACTTTATCTCCTTTCTTGAATTCTTTTCTCATTTTTAATTTCCGATCATGCCAAATTTTAGTTTTTTCTTTATAAAGACGAGAGTTTTCATAAGCATAAAAGCGTAGTTCATCTAATTCATGAAGTTGAAACATCCGTTTTTCACCGGCTGCTATAAGATCTAGGTTACAATTTTTAAGTACCCAGTATGCACGGTGTTCTAATTCAAATGGTAGGTGGCATGCTTTACCATATATGAGTTTGTATGGTGTTGTTCCAGTTGGAGTTTTATAAGCAGTTCTGAATGCCCATAGAGCATCATCTAATTTCCTTGACCAAACAGCTGGATTTTCTTTAACTATTTTTTCAAGTATTCTTTTAAGAGCTCTGTTAGTATTTTCAACTTGACCACTAGTTTGAAGGTGATATGATGTAGAGAACCGATGGTTAACTCCATATCTTTTCATAGCTTTTTCCATTAATTTATTGCAAAAATGAGTTCCTCTGTCGCTAATTAGAGCTTTAGGTATTCCAAATCGACAGAATAGTTTCTTAAAAAATGTTCTAACAACTTTGGCATCATTTGTTTGAAGAGCATGGGCTTCTGCCCATTTTGAGACATAGTCAACAGCGACTAGGATATATTCGAATTTTTTTGATTTAGGAAATGGTCCCATAAAGTCTATAGCCCTTATGTCAAAAATTTCATAGACTTGAACGTAATTCATAGGCATTTTATCTCTTTTAGAAATGTTTCCAGTTTTCTGACATGATTCGCAAAGGCGAACTAGAGTATGTGCTTCTTTTAGAATTGTTGGCCAATAGAATCCAGATTCGAATACTTTTTTAGCGGTAGCGTTAGCACCATAATGTCCACCGGTGGGTCCATGGTGACATTTATCAAGAATAGCAGGAGTTTCAGGTCCAGAAACACATCTACGGATTATTCCGTCAGGACAGATTTTGAATAAGTATGGTTCATCCCAAAAATATTTTTTTTTATATCTGAGAAGAATTTTCTTTTCTCTTGGTGAGTCATTCCTTTTCTTAGTATGTCCCCCGCCAGATAGTTTGCAATGTCTGCGAACCAAGGCGTGTCTAGAGAACTAATTGAATTAAGGGTTTCGTCTGGAAAATTATCATTTATTTCAATTTCTATTTCTTCATCCTCATTTTCTAAATGAGACAAATGATCGGCGGCTACGTTTTCAACACCTTTCTTGTCTTTGATTTCTATATCGAATTCTTGCAAAAGCAGAATCCAACGAATAAGACGTGGTTTAGCATCTTGCTTTTTAAATAGATATCTGAGAGCGGAATGATCTGTATAGACCACAGTTTTGGGTAGAACTAGATATGCTCGAAATTTATCGAATGCAAACACAACGGCCATGAGTTCTTTTTCAGTAACCGTGCAGTTTTGTTGAGTAGCATAGAGTGTTTTGCTAGCAAAGTAGATAGGATGGAAATGTCTACCATCTTTCTGTCCTAAGACAGCTCCGACGGCAAAATCGCTTGCATCGCACATTAATTCAAATGGTAAGTTCCNCCAACGAATAAGACGTGGTTTAGCATCTTGCTTTTTAAATAGATATCTGAGAGCGGAATGATCTGTATAGACCACAGTTTTGGATAGAACTAGATATGCTCGAAATTTATCGAATGCAAACACAACGTCCATGAGTTCTTTTTCAGTAACCGTGTAGTTTTGTTGAGTAGCATAGAGTGTTTTGCTAGCAAAGTAGATAGGATGGAAATGTCTACCATCTTTCTATCCTAAGACAGCTCCGATGGCAAAATCGCTTGCATCGCACATTAATTCAAATGGTAAGTTCCAATTTGAACTTATTATAATCGGCGTACATGTGAGTTTCTCTTTGAGAGTTTCGAAAGCTTTTTTACATTCGTCATCGAATTCAAAGGTAATATCCTTTTCTAGAAGTTTAGTTAAAGGTCGAGCGATTTTTGAGAAATCTTTAATAAATCGTCGATAGAATCCGGCATGTCCTAAAAAGCTTCTAATGCCTTTCACATTATTAGGTGGTGGAAGTTTCAAGATTGCATCAACTTTTGCTTTGTCAACTTCAAGTCCTGCTCCTGACACTTTATGTCCGATCACAATACCTTCTTTGACCATGAAGTGACATTTTTCCCAATTAAGCACAAGATTTGTGTCTTCACAACGTTGAAGCATTTTATCTAGATTACTTAGGCATTTATCGAAAGAATTTCCAAAGACTGAAAAATCATCCATGAAAACTTCCACGGATTCTTCAATCATGTCATGAAATATTGCTATCATACACCTTTGAAAAGTAGCAGGTGCATTACATAAGCCAAAGGGCATACGTCGATACGCAAAGGTTCCGAAAGGACAAGTAAATGTTGTTTTCTCTTGATCCATTTGATCGATTGGTATTTGGAAATATCCAGAGAATTCATCTAGAAAACAGAAATATTCATTTCCCGCTAGTCTTTCTAACATTTGGTCCATGAATGGGAGAGGAAAATGATCTTTTGCTGTGGCTTCATTTAGTTTTATGTAGTCAATACATACGCGCCAACCAGTGACAGTTCTAGCCGTGACAAGTTCATCATTTTCATTAGTCACTACTGTTATACCACCTTTCTTGGGTACACAATGAATAGGACTTACCCATGGGCTATCTGCTATATGGTAGATGATTCCTGAGTCAAGGAGTTTGACAACTTCCTTCTTGACAACTTCTTTCATATTCGGATTGAGTCATCTTTGCTTTTGAACCACTGGTTTCTTATCATCCATTAACTGAATTTTGTGTTTACAGAAGGATGAACAAATCCCAGGTATGTCACTAGTTTTCCAAGCAAAGGCTCTTTTGTGGTGTTTTAGAACTGAAATTAATTTTCCTTTTTTTCTTTCAGAGAGTTTAGATGAAATTATGACTGGAAGTAACGATTCTCCTTCCAAGAAAGCATATTCCAGATGGTCTGGTAATGGTTTGAGAATGAGATCAGTAGGTGGTTCTTCGATAGAGTTTTTAATTCTAAGTTCATTGTCAGGGTTTATTTTCTCAAATGATAATTCTTCTTCATTATCTTCCTCGTCATCGGAACTTTCATTTTTATCTTCGAGGGTCATAGCCATGAACTGATCATATTCAGCCATAACTTCGTGTTCAAGAAGTGTTCCATCGACTGAGTACAGTAATTGATTAAATTCATCTAGCAGTTCATCGAAATCTTCTTCGAGCATTTCATCGATAACATCAATTCTAAAGCATGTGTCATCGTTAGAGTAAGAGTGTTTCATAGCCTTGTCTATGGAGAAAATCATTATTTCTTTTCCAACTCCAAGATTGAGTTTTTTCTGTTTAACTCGAATCATAGCATCGGCTGTATGGAGAAAAGGTCTTCCTAAGATTAGGGGTACTTTGCTATCTTCTTCCATTTATAGGATAACGAAATCAACTGGAAAGGTGAATTTGCCAACTTCAACTAACATGTTCTCAGCTATTCCAACAGGATATTGGAAAGATCGGTCAGCTAACCGAACACTCATCTTAGTTGGTTTAAGCGTTTCAATTGATAATTTAGCATATAGAGAATACGGCATCAGATTAATGCTAGCACCAAGATCGGCTAGAGCATTGCACGAGAATGTTTTACTGAAAGTACAAGGAATCAGGAAACTTCCTGGGTCTCCAAGTTTTGGTGGAATTTTGTTTTGAACGATAGCTGAACATTCTTCATTAAGGAAAGTTGCTGAAATTTGTTCGAGTTTGCTTTTGTTACTAACAAGTTCTTTGAGAACTTTCCCATAGTTGGGTATTCCGGCTAAAACATCAACAAGAGAGACATTAATTCGGGCAGCTCGAATTATATCAAGAAATTTTCCATACTGAGCTTCCATTTTTTCTTTTCTTAAGCATTGAGGATATGGAATTCTAGGTTTGTACGGTTTAGGTACTGGTGTTTCAGGAGTTGTGGCTTCTTTACGAGGGGCAGTTTCTTCTTCTTCTTCATCATCAGTGAAAACTTCAACAGGTTGTTGAGTTTGACTAGGATCAATGGGTGGATCATAAAAGTACCATTTCTTGTGGTAATAGCATTCACATGCTCATGACGAGCTTGCGGTGGTTGATAAGGTTTGTTTTTAGGATTAGGTTGAGTGTTACTAGGAAGGGATCCAGAAGCTCAACCTAATTGCTTTTCAGCGAATCTGTCGAATTTGGCTTCAAAATTTTGCATCGCGGCTTGGTGATTTCTAGCAGCAGATTCAACTTTTTCTTTTAAGTCCATGTATTGATCTTTTACGAAAAGGTTTGTTGATTTTTGTGCTTTAATAAAATCATTCAGTTGAGTTTGAACATCAGGTTTGTCAACAGTGTTTGCTTGTTTGTAAGGTTCTCGATTATATTCGTTCTTCGCACTAGGTCTCCATCGTTCTCGTTCTCGATCACGATCACGATAGTTCTCATAGAAATGGGTGCGTCAAAAAGTGTTCATAAATTTAGCTTCTTCTTCACGTGACATAGGCGTGTCATCATCACTGCAATTTGCGGTAGCATGGTTTCCGCCACAATGATTACAACTTTCATGTTGTTCTTTCATTTCTTTGTATTGAGCATCCATTTTAATTTCCATGGCATCCATTCTTGCCATAATTTTATTAGTATCAGAATTGCTACTGCCTTCATCAACGAAAGCAACAGTTTTACGAAGAGAAGTTTTTGGTTTTTGTTCTTTTGCCCAATCTAGCTTAAGTAAGACTTTGTCTTCAAGGAGTTGATACGCTTGATTTGGTGTTTTATAGAGGAATATACCACCGGCCGCAGCATTTAAAGCTTCTTGAGTTATTTCATCAAGACC
>LBNU01034017.1:10871-25872 GCA_014162995.1 Artemisia annua
TGCCTTCATCAACGAAAGCAACAGTTTTACGAAGAGAAGTTTTTGGTTTTTGTTCTTTTGCCCAATCTAGCTTAAGTAAGACTTTGTCTTCAAGGAGTTGATACGCTTGATTTGGTGTTTTATAGAGGAATATACCACCGGCCGCAGCATTTAAAGCTTCTTGAGTTATTTCATCAAGACCGTGGTAAAAGATCTTGATTATATTGCCTTTTGTCAGACCATGTCCATGACAGTTTCTTAGCAATTCTTTCATTCGAAGCCAGGCTTCGGTTAGATTTTCATTTTCACGTTGTGAGAATCCTCGGATTTCTCCGAGAAGTTTATCAAATAGAGCTGGAGGAAAATATCTACTAACGAAAGCAGTACGAAGTTCGTCCCATGATTCTATGGTTGCTTCATCGAGTTCATCAAGCCAAGTTTTAGCTTCTCCTGTTAGAGATAGAGGAAACATTATGAGTCTTACCGCTTCAGTTTCGGTAGCTCCGTATTTAAACATATCGCATACGCTTTGGAATTCATGAATGTGTTTGTGAGGATCAGTTTTAATTCGACCATCAAATTGGTTTCCCTTAACAAGAGTCATGTGATTCCCTTTGATTGCAAATTCGTTTACGGTTTCAGGAATGGTAATAGCTGGTCCAGGTGTAGGTGCAACGGTACGTTCATTATCAGCGTCATCCATTGGATCGTAAATTTGGATTAATTTGACGTAAAATCTAAAGTTTGAGATATCGTCAACAGGTGTGTAGTGAACACGAGGTTGTTCGGGTCTTTCGTCTTTTTTAGAAATAGGAACTCTTTTGTTATTACGTTTTCTTTTGTTTAAAGTTCTTTCAGGTTCTGAAAGAGGTGAAATGGGTTCAGTTTCAGCTGAGCGAGTGTGCATTCAAGGATAGAGAGCGAAATTTAAATCAATTTGATAAATTTCGTTTTCTGAGTAAGTGAGTGCGGCGTACACTATATAGTGTGCGACGTACTTGTGTGTAATGGCAATGTGTGGCGTACTTAAGTGTAAGTACGGCGGTGTTGTTTTTACCGAGAGGATTAATCTCAAAAGATGGTGAAAAAGATGATTCTTTTTGGTTTATTATAAAAGGATTTGTGATGTTTACGAAAAACGTTATGGATTGAAGTAAGTGCGTCGTACTTGGTGACAAGTACGGCGGTCTGTGTGTGCTCTGTGTAAAAGTGCGGCGTACAAGTGTGTAAGTGCGACGTGCTTTCTGCAATAGAAGAAACAGAGTGATCTGGTTTTGGAGAGATTTTTGGTATTGTTTACTAATTTAACTTCGAAAATACTTAAGGAACATATTTAAGTCCCCGGCAGCGGCGCCAAAAACTTTGATGTGTAAGGAAAGCTTTAAATTTATAATACTAGTTTCACCGATTTTAATAAACCAAACACACGGGTAAAGTATAACCCCCGTTGGTAATATTAGATTAAGGTAAGACCAGGTCGTATCCACAGGGACATAGTTCATTCAGTTTAAGTATAACAATTAGTAAAAGAAGACAAGTAACGATTATAGGAATAAAAGGAATTCAAATATTAAGACAAATGATTGCTCGGATAGCTTAGATAATCTAGTGACAATGTTTATGTTTGATAAAAGAGCACAACTTATAAGAAAGCTATTTTCGTAAAAAGAGCAATTTCATAACTCGTAGGTTCAATTCAAGATTCATATCCACCCATTAAGTGATTTCTCTCGAAATAGTATTTCATATCAAGTCTAGATTATTACTGATTCTCCTAAGCGGATTTCTCCTTTCAAAGACTAGTAACTCAGACAAGTTCCTAGAATTGCGTTTAACACGTTGGTTCTTTTGACCTATCCCAACATATTATATTCAACCAGTTTCAATAAATAAACATGATAAGACTAGAAATGAAATAGTTCACAATATAAACTTGAAATTGGTAGAGATCAAAACATAATCATAAGTCGCTTTATTATATTCACATATCCAAGCAATCACAAGATGTTTAGCCTCTCATGGCTAATGAGTTCATAATAACAGAAGTGCGTAAATGATAAACAAGAGACATACAGATTGGATTGATCAAATGATTACACAAGTGTCACAAGTAACCAAGAATTCGACACCAACAAGTATTTAACACCCCTTATTCTGATTCGTTCACCCCTGCAACTTGGCTCTGGTTCACGTGTTACTTCGGACTTAGCTTTGTGGAAATTGATTATAGAGTGGAGAGTTCAAATGCTTGCAAATGATCTCTATTTATAGGCAATCTGATATACGAAGTACGGCGCACTTGCTTTCTGAGTGCGGCGCACTTTCTTATTTTCTTGGCGCCAAAGCTTCATAAATGCAGGGGAAGTACGGCACAATTAGTTTGCAAGACCGGCACACTTTTATTTAATATTATATATTTGACTTCCTTTGACCGAGAGGTAAGTGTGGCGCACTTTCTTGCAAAACCCGCGCACTTGGCTTACATGAAAAGCTAATCATGGAAGACTTCATTATTTATTCACTTCAAGTGGCGAAATAGTAGGTTTTTAGGTGTTTCATGCTCAGACCATCCAAGAGTGAACCTGCATTCATTTTATGCTATTAAGTACCAAAAGTTCACGTAAAATGATCATAAAACATATAGAATAATGCTCAAGAAATATGTATAATTAGAACGTTATCACATAGTCTCAAAAACAAAATAACCAAGCTTTAAAAGAAGCAGCTAATGCCGAAGAAGAATTGTCAAAAAGAAGTGTTCAATTTATGAAAGATTTTGCAAAACTAGAAGCACAAAGTATTTCCTTCCAACTCAAACTGCAGGAAAAGAATGAGAAAATGTCTTCTGAAAACTTTTTGACATCTGTGCTTAAACGAAAAGAAAGGTTTTTGAGGAAAATTGTGACGATGCCAAAATCAAGTTTGATTTGACGAACTTGATACAAAAAATATCGAGTTGGAACATAGTGTGGCATCATTACAAAAAGAATATGAGCATTTGAAATAGATTTATAAAAACCTATTTGATTCAATCAAATGTTCACGAGTTCAGACACAAAATTCAAACAAGAAACAAAAAGAGACCGACGATTTGAAGTCTAAATTGTCCGACTTCACTGATAAAAAGTTTGAGAATATTTTAGAAAAGACTGAATCAATGAAAAAGAAAAATCTTGATTCTCAAATCCAAAGGAAATGGATGAGAAAAAGAATCATCTTTTTGAAAAATAAAAATGTGTGCTTTTAAAAAGAGTTACTGAACTTAAAAGATTTTAGCAAAACAAACCAAAGATTTTGATAATGCCAAAAGCAATTTTTCAATTGAAACAGAAAAATATGAAAAATATTTTGCATATCTTGAAGATCATGTTTCATTACATGAAAAGCTGGCATCACATGATCATCTTCAAAAAGAATACAATGATATGAGAACGTTATCCATGCTCTAAAGGCAAAGTATAATTCTCTTACCGGTCAAAGACCAAAACTCCGGTGTCAAATTTTTCAACACCAAATGTAAGTGTCTCGGAGAAGGTTTACATGGTTGAATCTTCAAAACCATATTCGAAAAAGGTTTATCAGTTTACAACCTATTCTTTGCAAAAAAGAAGGAAGTTTTCAAAGAGACCTAATTCTTTTGAAACATTTACTCCTCAAAGGGTTTCAAATGCGAGTGCTCCAAAAGAAAAGAATCATGCTTTTCAAACTCCACAATCTCGTTTTACACCGGTAAAGCAAGTGTGGAGACCAAAGCAAAGTCGTTCAAAATGATTAAAATATTCAAAATCAGAAATGCTTTCGCTGCAACATAGGAATGACTCTGCTTTGAACATCCCAAAAATTAAAAGGTTTCCATTTATCACAAAAACAAACTTTCAAAATGAAATACCGAATTTCAACAATAGATGAAAATCTTGTTCTTCTTCAAGCTTTAAAACTCCGAGAGAAACACCAAGTTTCTCAAGCAATTGGCAAAGGAAAAAGAGTTTTCAATCACCATTGATTCCACGAGTCCTAAATTTGGTAAACCTGTTGGTGTCGTGCTTATTATGGGTCCCAAAGTTTGTTGTCTAATCTGATACCATAATGGTTTGTGTAAACCTCAGTGCACAATCCAGGCTTAAAACAATGGCTTACAATTACTAACAGACTGTAACCCAAACTTCATGGAATGGTTTGCATTTACTTTAGACTATGAAGCATGCTTTTAAAGAAAGGAAAATGCACCTGTGTCAGTGCACTCATCCTTATTAAAAGAAGAAAAATCTTCTTGTCCTTGAGCAAAATTTATTCAAACATTTTCAAAAGGATTTTCAAAATCAGTCAAAATTTTGCTCAAGAACAATAGCTTATGCACATATTTCTTTGTATAACCAGAGTTTTTCATAAAAAGGACCATGTTGTATGTTTCAATGTAACAATCCTAAAAGAAAAGAAGAGAAGTCTTCTTAATGTTGAGCAGATTTATTCAAAAAATTTCAAAAGGTTTTTTAAAACTTTTCAAAATTTTGCTCAAGATATTACTCCCTCAAATTCTTAAATGTTTAAATTTATCAAAAATACTCTATTTTTGAAAGAAGGGGGGATTAAAAAGATGTTCCAAAAACAATTCATGCAATCCATTTCTCCTCATATACTTTGAAGAAAAACATATCTTTTAATCATTTTGATATCAAAAATAGCTCAACTCAAAGTTTATTTCAAAATGTGAGAAAACTCTTTATAGAGTTGTACCCAGATGGATAACAACTTCAAGTTGGTTCAAAGGGTTAGTTGTCAAGTAAAATATGATAAAGGATCCCTTTAGCCAGCCATGTAACCGTCTCCGTCAAAGTCTTGTCTGTTTAGGGTCTATCACTAAGTGCTTATGATTAGTCTTTCCTCCGTTTTCAAACTCTTTGATTGAAATATCTATGCACATGTGTAGAGGGAGTTGTTCTCAAAATGAGAAACTTTAAAAGTGTTAACAAAACTATTTGATTATTCAAACACTTTGATTGATTTTAAATGGTTTCATGCCTAAGATCTATACCAAACCAATCAAACCTACAATGATATTCGAGGAGAAATAAGGTGGTTAAGGGTCGATATTATCCCATGGTCCAACTAGAGCCGGAGGGACCCCACCCAGGGACATTCCATTAGATAGAATAAAAGTCTATAGGTCAAGCAGATGAATAAGAAAAGGGAATAATGCTATTATTGTCAGTGCTATTACTGGAACAATCACGACAAGATGATAGTAAGGACGGTGATGTGTCGTTTAGTATAGGTAATTATATATCAAGTTTTACTATTTATATTTTGCCGACCTTACCTATTAACTAACACTAACTAGCAGTGTACCCGATCAATTGTAGGTTCGTCGGTAAGTAGGGTGTCGATCACTAAGAGTGGACGTTAGCACTTAATCTATCAGTATTTTAATTATCTAAATTAAACTAATTAAATCCTAAACTATACTAGTGATCTAGTCATAAAGATAAGCAAAATGTAATATCTATCCCGAAATCTAGTTTATCATCCACTTAACGAGATTACTGGTAATAGTGAAACAGGACTGAAGTCTATAGATCTAACCCTAATTACAAGTCTAGTCTATCATCCACTTAACGAGAATACTATAATGTTAGGAAATGCACTGTAAATGTTCATAATATCATACAAGTTTAATCTAGTCTATCATCCACTTAACGAGAATACTATGATGTTAGGAAACACACTGTAAATGTTCATAATATCATACAAGTTGTCGAAAATAAAAANTTCTACTAGATAAACAACAAAAGAAAGACCAATGAAACATAAAAAAAATCAGCTGATTGTTGATAAGTTTAATGCCTCATTTACATGAGAACCGTTGAAACCAAAAGACTTTGGCCGTAACATCGCCAGAGACTTATTTAAAAAGGTCAGAGCTTCGCCAAGTATTCCCACTACTCACTTGATCCTTACAGGTTACAATTTTCCAGAACCCAAAGACTATGTCAACTATGATCTGATGTACTTTATGAGCGGTCATGACGAATACAAGCCATCTACAAAAAGAAGTGCATTGTTTGAGGAGTTTCCAAAAAAAATTCTGGAAGAAGGTCCATTATCAAAGAAGTTTGTCAAAGTTCAGGTGAAACTAGAGTTGTACAACGTAGATGCATGTTTTGGAATTACAGAGATGGATGAGCGAACAAGAAGCTTCTTTAGGGTAAGACAAAGAAAGGCTAAAGAACGTCATCTAGTTTATTCTACTAACAAGAACATGGAAGCGTCAAATCGAAGTACTTATTCGGGCATGGATTCGTTGAATTCCATGTTATCATAGATGACCATGAACACTATTGGTTTTCAAAAGCTGATTATGGCAACCTTTATCCTCATGACATTGAAGACATGTATCACTGCAGAATCAGACACAAACTCAAGGCCGGTACTGATCAAGACATGATTGAATCACTTAAGATATTTATGAGGTCGAGGGTAATTGTGGTGCATGTCAAAGACTTCCATATAGGGCTATAAAGCTATCAGAAGAGGATCAACTTGACTCTTTTTACGTTAGTTTATCCGGGTATTCCGAGGGTCAAGAAATGATATTGGTTTGAGAAACCAATTCTTGGACTCTGCTTAGTGTATTTGACCGACACAAGAGAGAAGAGGTTGTTCAGGGCAAGTGAAGTAGCCAAGTTCAGTATGCGAACGTTGACATGGATTAAGGAAAAGCTGGTAGATATGTTGGATCATGTGTACTTCAAGCAGCTAGAGATGGATATTGAGCACCAAGTGTTGATGAGTAGAGTTATGCAGATGATCAAGGAAGAACTGGAACTTCAGGCATCATGGAAAAACATAGAGCAATACATTGGAGCTCGAAACTACAAATAGCGGTTGCCTTACAAGGAAAGACTCCAATGATCCACTCTTATGGGGATACTGTTAGTGCATAAAAGTGTAAATCATTATGTAGGGTCTTTCATGTAATAGTTGGTAGTTAATATGTAATATGTTTGTAGTTGGTCACCAATTCCTCCCAACATTTGTAGAGTTGGGAGGGGAAGGAAGTCGCGAACCCTCCCAACACTTGTATAGTTACGAGGGTAAGCAACTTATGTACTTATGGGTATAAATATCCCATCACTTCCTCACTTGAAGGGTGTGTGTTTATGATAATTCTTCCTTTCCATCTCAATTTTTTTTGTCTCTCTCTCTCTCTCTAGATTAGAAAATATACACACCCACTTTATCTTTAGATTATCATATATTTAGCATCAGTGGCGTATACGAGGGTGTGCGAGGTGTGCTACCGCACAGAGCCTCAAAATTTTAAAGGCCTCAAAATATATACGTTTTTATATAGTTGTGGCATCAAAATTCATTTTCAATGTCAAAGTGTTGACAACATATGAAATTTTGTTCTAAATATTTGGTAAACTTAACTTTAAGTGCGCGAGATTAATGAAACATTTATAAAAATTTAAATTAAATCATTACAATATTTAGTTATCATATAAGCAGTTTTCCAAATAGCCTCCGCTAGTCCAGCTACGACACTAATTAGCATAATAATGGGACAACAACTTCATATTCAATCGAGTTACATTATCGCATTTGATTCTATTATGTTGACAGCGCTTGTACGAAACAATATCATTTGAACGACGCAAGTCAAATGCGACGAGTATCGATGTTGATAAGCAAGTGTTAACACATTCAAGAATATTTAAGTGATGATCGATATATGTTAACTAATGTCTTCATATTCAATTGAGTCGGATTATCATATTTCATTCATTCTATTAAATTGATAACGCTTATGGATCTTGTCAATGAAAATTGAGCCGTTATGACTTTAGAGAATTATCGATCTTTGTCCATCGGACCCATCACATGAATGTCCAATTTTCTTCATGAGTGAAGCTAACAACGAATGTAGACAGACAGCCTCCTTTCACTTAAAAAGTGATATTAAAGGTAGTAGTAGACATATCGAAAAAGTAATGTCAATGTCCTGAGAGAGTCACTGCCACAGTTCATTGGCTCTTCAGTCAGATTCGAAGACCAAACTTCTCATTGGCTAATTTTTTCTTCTTATTTATGTTTTTTTCTAGAGACTTTAAGATAAGATAAAATCAACTAGGACACTTGCTTCTCAACAGCTTTGGAGGGTTTATTAGTATTATTATTTGTTTTTGCTAAATTCATCAAAAACAATGTTTAAATTAACCTAACGAGTCACTCAAGCTAGTGTCTCCTTACTTTATGGAGCGTCGCCGTCGTCAATTTTTTAAAGTATGGGGTTATTGAGCCATGTCATTTACGTAGTAGTTCATAGTGATCATAGTAAACAAAACTAAAAAAATCAATTGTAATCCAAAAAACGAAAATTCAACCATTTAGGATGATCGGACAATATATTCACCGATAACCAAATATGAAATATTAAACACTCCAATTGTCCTATGCATGAGGCTAAGTTTCCGAGAAAGAGTCAATCGGAAGGTCAGGATTTACCCGCCGATTTAAACATCTTGGAGAAACACTTTCTTTTAGTATCGCAAAGCGTACAATAATATTTTCGTTTTTGATACGGAGTATGTCATTTGCCCATTTGGTAAATCCTTAAATGAGCAACATTATCTAGTTTGGATATATTAGATAGCATTTAATAATAGTATAGACGCACGAACATTAATAGCACGAGGCCAAGTTGGAAGTCCCTTTGTGCGCATCCCAAAGAACGGTGGCCATGTCGACTCCTCGTTTGTTGCGCTCAATCCAATTCACTCGATCCCACTTCCTAATATTCCATCATTTTACAATCATAATTTTTGATGATTCCTTTTCATTTCCAATAAAAAAAAAAAAAAATAGATCGTTCACTTGTAATTTTATTTATTTTAACTACAAGTCTACAACTACTTATCTTATACAATATTTATCACAATGAATTGCATACGTCTCAAGCAATATTTGAACCAACAACTATTTAATTTTGAAGTTTCTCATACAACATAAAATACTATTAAAACACAAGTCTTTCTGAAAAAAAATGCTAAATTCTAATTACTCAATTTTCCACTTTTTTTAGTTACACATGTCAATAAAATATATTTGAGAAAGTGAGGCTTTTCTCTAAGTATATAAATAGATATTCGATATGTGTAATTAGAAGAGCAAGTAGAAAATTGATGACGTATAGTCTTCACTCGGGTCACGGACCCGATTAGTAAACAATACTAACACTTAAGCCCACCACGAGCGGGCCGCTATAACGATAACTGGACTACCAGTTGGATGGTTTGGGCCTACAAGGGCCAAGCACAAAGTTATTAACGGATAAGATACGGGATATCTCATAAATAAAGGAGATATATACCATATATCCGAGATCAGCGAATAGGCCGAAGAGTGAGTTGCACGAAACCTTATCGGTTACGTGCATATAAATAGGGCATCACAGCTCTCGTCTAAGGTACGATCTACAAAACCCTAAACTCTTCACAAACCCTAAATTCGATTACTTACTCTCACGCCGGAGGATAATCGGGGGAGACAATCCCTCGATAAGCCTAACGGTGTTTGTTGCTTTCATAGTGCGCAGGTCCCCAAGCATTATCATCTAATTGATACGAGAACAGGAACCCAAACAAGGAACGCCCAACTTTTGTATCAACAAGTGGCGCCATCCGTGGGACCCTACACTAAGAACTAGGATGACGAAGCACAAAAACACAAGCCAGCGGACTCCGCAGATGGATAAGGCACGCGGTGACCCTCCAAGGAGGAACTACCCGGATCTGACCCTTAGGCAAACCACTGGGACAACCAATGCGCCTGGTCACCAGGAAGTCGAATCACCCCCAATCATCCCAACAGTGGAGCTGCCCGCTGCAACAACTCAGACCACTACGGTGGTTCCAAACAATGAGGATCTTCAGCATACTCTCTTTACCACTCCTCACCAGACGACAACTACTGTGGACAACACAGCACCGCCAGGCGCACCTGACAAAGAGAGGAGGGTTAACCTAGAAGAGAACATCACTGCGCTGTAAGAAGATACTCAACGAGCAATGTTAAAAAATTTCGTATCACGAAATTTTGACACATTGAACAATCTCCTGCAAGAGGAGTCAAGAAGAAGGTCGAGTCATAACTTACATGCTCGACTTAACTTCAATGGAATATCTCCACCGCGTTACCTAGAGCGCGAGCATAATGAGAGGCGCACCGATGTCCACTCTAGACTCGGTACGCCGTCTAATTCGCAGCACTCAGAGGAATACGAGGGTAATGGGCGACGCACACCCGTTTTCTCTAGGCTAGGTAGTCGCAGAGTCCATGATAGAATCGGACCACGAAACTCACCGAGCGAAGGTTCTTCTAGATCGGGAAGCAGAAGAGCTTACGACAAATCTAGGAAATGATCTTCCCCAAGTGAAAGCCCTTCTAGCTCGGACTCCGATGAAAAACGGCACAAGCGCCGTAAAAGAAGCGATTCTTCCTCAAGCAGTTCCTCGGACAACGAGGATAAGGAAACAGGACACCGGAAGTCCAGAGGAAGACGTCGCGAGGAAGAGGACGAGGACATATCCCTTCCTTGGCGTCGCCAAAAGGTTGATGCATTCTCAAAACGCATCAGTGATTATTCAGAAAACAAGAAAAGGCGCATGCCTTCCAATGTTAAAACATATGATTGAACGGGTGACCCTGATGATCACCTAAAAAATTTCGAATCCACTGCTGGCGTCGAAAACTGGCCACAACCTGTGTGGTGCCATATGTTTAACTCCACGTTGGTAGGGAATGCGCGAACTTGGTTTAGCAAACTTCCACGAAGAAGTATAAAAGGGTATGAAGAGTTGCGGAAAGCATTCCACTTGAACTTCACACAAAGAAAGAAGTACGCTAAGGACCCAGTAGAATTGGCCAGGATCAAACAACGCCAAGGGGAGTCCACGAGCGCCTTCATGGAGCGCTTCAAAGATGAATGCATACACGTTAAGGCATGTCCTGGAATACTAAAAATTTCAGGATTCATGAATGGGATCAACAACCAAGAACTTATCAAAAAATTAAATGATAAAGTTCCCCAAACCTTCGACGAACTAATGAAGCGCACAAGGTCTTTCATTCAAGGAGAAGCCGCCGTCGCGGATAGCAAGAAAGGATACTCGAACTACAGGCCGCAAGAACAGTCAAGGAGACAATCCAATGACCATGGCGGCAATCGTAACAAAAGCTATCGCAATGATGGAGGCGCACGGGGGAACGACAAGTATACCCCATTGACAAAAACTCCTAGAGAGATATTCGCAACAGAGGGAGCAAATTTTCCTAAACCCCCACCAATGCGCACTCCAGAAGGAAAGCGCATAGGGAATGGGTACTGCGACTATCATGGACAGAAAGGCCACACAACGAATGAGTGTGTCCAGCTTCGCCAACTAATTGATAAATTAGTAAAAGAGGGCAGGATGGACCACTTAGTCAAGAACATTAAAGAAGGGAAGGATAAGCAAAGAACCGGAGATAAAAAAGAACCACCTAAAGACAAGGCAGACACAATTTACATGATACAATCATGGCAGCGCAAAGTCAAGCAAAAGGTCAGCCAGAGGTTCTCTCCTAACGACGAAATTTCCTTCCCAAAGTTGACTGCGGACAACGCAGTGGCGGAGCCACTCACCATTGAAATATATGCGGGAGGTCACAATATCCACCGTATGTACGTTGATGGAGGAGCATCTGCGGAAATAATGTATGAACATTGTTTCAAGAGACTACGGCCGGAGATACAAAGCCAATTGATCCCCGCCACATCATCGTTAACAGGCTTCACGGGAGAAAAAATATGGCCAATAGGACAACTACGGCTACTAGTTACGGTCGGTAACAAGGAGCACTCCACAAAAGCATGGATGAACTTCATGGTGATTAGATCTCCCTCGCCATACAATGGCATTATCGGAAGATCAGGAATATCAGCCGTACGCGCAGTACCATCCACGGCACATGGAATGCTCAAATTCCCAGTAGAAGGCGGCATTGTCACCCTTTACAACAACGCTGTACCTCCCGAGGAATGTAATACAGTTACATGCGAAGCAACGAACACTCCGGAACATGGCACAGCCAAAATCCCAAACTTGAAAGTGGCAATACACCCTGATTACCCTGAACAACAGGTGTCAATTGGAGGTTCGCTGTCAGATAAAGGGAAAACAGCTGTGTGCGCACTCCTGCAGAAAAACCTGGATGTCTTCGCATGGGAACCAAAGCATATGACTGGCGTACCTAGGTCAATCTCAGAGCACAAGCTACAAATCCGACAAGGATATCCGCCAATAAGGCAGAAGAAGCGTGGCCAGGCCCCAGAGCGCGCGAAAGCCATCCTGGAGGAAGTACACAAGCTTGTGGACGCAGGTATTATGCGAGAAGTCTACTACCATGATTGGTTGTCTAATCCAGTCATGGTAAAAAAGAGCGATGGCAGTTGGCGAATGTGCGTGGACTTCACGGACCTCAACAAAGCATGCCCTCAGGACTGCTACCCACTACCAGAAATAGACTGGAAGGTAGAATCCTTATGTGGATATCCTTTCAAATGCTTCTTGGACGCATACAAAGGATACCACCAAATCCAAATGGCTAAGGAAGATGAGGAGAAAACAGCATTCCATACGAGCCAAGGCGTCTATTGTTACACAAAGATGCCTTTCGGGCTAAAGAATGCGGGAGCTACCTACCAGCGCTTGGTAGATAATGCATTCGAAAAGCAAGTGGGTCGCAACTTGGAGGTCTACGTTGATGATCTGGTTATAAAAAGCCATACTGAAGATGAAGTAGTGCGCGATATTGAAGAAACATTCAAAACACTACGGAAAATCAATATGAAGCTAAATCCTAAGAAGTGCACTTTTGGCGCTACAGAAGGCATGTTCCTAGGATACTTAATAGAACCAGATGGCATCAAGCCATGCCCTGAAAAGACCGAAGCAGTCATACAACTTCCTTCACCGCGTACTCTAAAGGAAGTCCAATCCTTGAATGGAAAATTGGTCGGTCTAAATAGATTCCTATCCAAGTCAGCGGACAAGTCACTACCACTATTTAAAACACTCAAGAAGTGCACAAAAAATGGAGACTTTCGCTGGACTACCGAAGCAGAGGAAGCGTTCCAGCAGCTCAAACAAACAATAGCATCGCTCCCCAAATTAGTCGCACCCCGACCAGGGGAAGAGTTGATAATGTACTTATCCGCAACTCATGGGGCAGTAAGCGCGGTACTATTGACGGATAGGAACTCAGTACAAACACCTGTATATTTTGTCAGCAAGGCGCTCAAGAAAACGGAGATCAACTACAGCCCAATTGAAAAGTTAGTACTGGCACTGGTATTCGCAGCCAAGAGATTGCGCAGATACTTTCAGGCGCACCCCATAGTGGTGATCACCGACCAACCCATAAAGCAAGTCATCTCCAAACCAGACGCGTCATGCCGATTGTAGAAGTGGAGTGTAGTACTAGGAGAACATAACATCTCCTACAGACCGCGCACCGCAGTCAAAGGGCAAATACTCGCAGACTTTATCATCGAAAAGCCAGAAAGCGAGGATGTAGCTCAACCACCCAAGGTGGTACTACAAGAACCATGGATCCTGTTTACGGACGGATCTTCATGCGTAGATGGCTCAGGCGCAGGGCTCATTCTTACCAATCCAGAGGGAATGGAATTTACATATGCTTTGCGTTTTGAATTCACTGCCACGAACAACAAGGCAGAATACGAAGCCCTAATCGCTGGACTACGAATCGCAACACGAATGGGTGTACGCAACCTAGAAGCAAACGTAGATTCCCGTTTAGTGGCCAATCAAGTGTCCGGAGAATACGAGGCTAAGGAGGAAAATATGATCAGACAAAATCCTTAATCCAAGGATTTGACAGATTCACAATAACACAAGTCCCCAGAGGGGAGAACAAGAAAGCAGACGCATTGAGCAAAATTGCGTCTACAAGTTTTGCACATCTGTCAAAACAGGTATTGGTCAAAATCCTAAAAGACAAATCAATCTCCGAGATGGAAGTATCCACGGTTATAGAAGAAGAAGGCCCTACATGGATGACCCCTATTGTGGACTTCATCAGCAAGGGTATATTACCCCAAGAACAGAAAGAAGCACGACGAATACGGCGAACAGCGCAGCGATTCGAGCTTAGGGATGACGTCTTATACAGGCGCTCACTTTTACAACCATGGCTTCAATGCGTAGGACCCCTTCAGGCAGATTACGTACTCCGAGAGATCCACGCCGGTTCATGCAGTATGCACTCAGGACCACGGTCTGTTGTGGCGCGAGCTCTAAGGTCAGGATACTACTGGCCCACTATGCACCGAGATGCACGAGACTTGGTACGCAAATGCAGCGACTGCCAAGTTCACAGACCTATCCCGCGCCGTCCACAGCATGAATTAACACCGATAACATCACCATGGCTGATGAGACGAAAAATGTTACGTTTTTAGGGGTCGGTTTGAGTCCTAATTCGTATGTTTTTGGTTTGGATTTTACCCAAAGTCGTTTCTTTTCTCATTTTAGGCACTTTTGAAGGGAAAATCACAAAAGAAGCATTTTCGGGCGTTTTGGGAGTGAAAAAGTGCGGAAAACAACAAAAACTCAAAAGACCTTAAAGATCACAGAAGGTGACGCCGTCACACTCTACAAGGTGACGCCGTCAGGAACAAGTGAAGTCCAGAAGTGGAAAAAATACTCGTGACGGGCCAGAGAGTTTGTAGTGCAAAATTGTGACGCCGTCAACCTAGGCCGTCAGATCTGGAACCAGCAATTATGACCACGTCAAAGAAGGCCGTCTGGAAACCCTAATCGCCGAGCTAACGACGTCACCTATTGGGCTGACGCCGTCAGCCCGCGTTTTCTATATATATAGAACGTTTTTTCTTTATTTGGGGGAAACTTTAGTCGAATTTTGGAGTGGAGAACTTTAGGGTTAAACCCTAATACGT
>LBNU01034018.1:19596-32530 GCA_014162995.1 Artemisia annua
GAAACAATTTCATTTTGACAACATTATAAGGAACTTGGTTGATCTTAATTGTTTCAGCAATGTCGGTTATGTTCCGAATGTGAACATGAGGGTCTTCGTGATCAAAACCATGAAAGGATATACCTGAAATGAGATTGAGTAATCCATGATTGATTTCAAAATGATTTGCTTGAATATCGGGAATAACAATGGCTCTCCTCACACCTTGGAAAGGCGATTGGAGTTGTTCCTCCATTGGACGTAAATCATAAAGAGGTTGGTTACCACCCACCGGCGGGTGTTCACCATTGTCTTGTGCACCGTTGTTGTTGTTGTTATTCATCTCGGTGATGAAATTTTGAGGATCACGTAACTCGGGTACGTTTCTTTGCTTTCGTCTACGACGACTGCGGTTAGAAGGCACTGTAGAAGAAGAAGAAGAAGACTCGTTCAAGTTAGACTTAGAACGAGTGATCATACAAATCAAAATAAGACAAAGTAAAAAATAAAGTAGAAAGGAAAATCTTTTCGGTTTTTATAAGTTTATAAAAGAAAAGAGAAAATATTTTTGGTTTTTATAGGTTTTATAATTTTTAGTTGTTTTTATGTTTAAAAAAAGCGTTAACTTCTAAAAGAAGGTTCTTCAAAACACAAGTCTCGAACGACGAACGACTTAATCTTAATCAACCGCTCCCCTGCAGCGGCGCCAAAAAGTGATCGAGGCAAACTAAGCGGTGAAGCTTGTAAACCACGGGTCGTAGTCCCAACGAGGGTTGAAATTGATCTTGTCACTCGAGTCGTGAGTTATGTGAAGTGAATGGGTTTAAGAGATGTGATATGGATTTAGTTATACTACGAAACTTGTTTAAAACTTAAAAGAAATAAAGCACGAGATTAAAATAAGTTGAACGATAAAAGAAAACATGAGTTGAATAAAATGTAAAGAAAATGAAATAAGAAAGTAAGAAAAATTAAGTAAAGAAAAGAACTGAAAATGAAATAAGAAATGTAAAATGTTTTTGGTTTTTAACTTTAATAAATGAAAGAAAAGAAAAGTAAACGTTTAAAAGAAAATAAAAGAAGTAAAAATAAAAATAAACTAAGTTAAAAAGAATTAAACGAAATTTTGACAGAGTAACGGTAGGAAATTAATAAAAGTAAACTCCACTCGATAAACGATGGAGTGCAAATAAGCCTAGCTCGGCTTTAGAAGTAAACAGTACACGACACAAAAGAGATTAAGACTCGAAAACTAAAGTTAATAAAAAAAACTCAAACTCGCTAACATAAAAAAAACAAACTCGCTAACCTAGAAATGATACTTGCTAGACTTTTTCAAAACCAAACTCGCTAACTAGAAAAAAGGATGAAACTCGCTAAGTGCACAAAAGAACTAAACTCGCTATGAAAAATCTTACTCGCTACTGAAATCCATACTCGCTAACCTAAACTTACCATACTCGCTGGAATATAACACCAAACTCGCTAGGTTTCTTTTATGACCATACTCGCTAGGACCAAAGTGAAACTCGCTAGGATATAAAGAACCATACTCGCTGGATTAAAATTGATACTCGCTACCTTTTCTAGCCAAGCCAAACTCGCTAGATCAAAAAGCATACTCGCTAGACCCTAAAATCATACTCTCTAAACCCTAAAAGCATACTCGCTATATTAAGTTTTTAAGAACTGGAAATATTTTTACGTAAAACTTTTTATGGAAACTTAATAGAAACTTATTTAGACTCAATATTAAGCAAAACAAACAATCAAAATAAGC
This sequence comes from Artemisia annua, assembly GCA_014162995.1. Classification (NCBI taxonomy): domain Eukaryota; kingdom Viridiplantae; phylum Streptophyta; class Magnoliopsida; order Asterales; family Asteraceae; genus Artemisia; species Artemisia annua. Next base: position 21,356 of record LBNU01034018.1, read on the forward strand.
TAAAGAAGCTCGACGAATTCAAAATAAGCTAAACATATTTCTAGGGCTTGTAAATAAAAAACTTATTTAAACACAAAAGAAAGATTGAAAAGCCAAAACAACGATTTGTAAACTCTTAAATAAGCTAAAGTAAAACGTAATATAAGCTTTTACAAGCTAGCAAATCCCAAATAAGCTCAAGTCATATTCATAAGGCACGAAAATTTCTTTTCATGCAAAGGTGGTGCAAGACTTATATGAGCTTATTGTGATCAAGATAGAAGTAAAGAAGCTTGAATAAGATGAAAAGCAATAAAAGAAAGATTGAAATAAGCTAGGAAATAAGCAAAATAAGAAGATTAAGACATAAAGTTAAAAGCTTGCATTAAGAAAACATTACACTACAACTTGAAAAAAAACTAAGAACTAACCAAAATCTAACTTGTTTGCAAATGAAGACTAGGGGTGGGTATTTAAGGGAGCCATGGTGGCTTAACCTTTTACAAATTGACACTTAGCCCCTTAATCTTCCAAATTACGTGAATACAAAGCATAAACTAGAGATACGACGCTATTTAACTTTCTAAAACTACAACTTGAGTCCTTGTAACTTTGAGGTGATGTGTAGACGAGCTTTCCAAAGATCTTCAAAAGCATAAAAGTGATCACTTGCTCGGATTTAGAAAGTTTTAGCTTCATAATCATCTTTGAGCTTGATTAAGCGTCTCTTTTACTTTCTTGAGCCTTTGAGAAATAATTTGTCTTCACGGGCTTTTCACAAGAGATTTAATCTTTTACTTCACTTTCAAACTCTTTTCCACATCTCGTGCTCGTTTTGGGCTTTTAGGTTGCTTTTCATGATGTTTTTGCAATATCCTTACCTGCACAGTCATAAACACAAAAACACTATATCTTTGGCTTTGAACGTTAGTTTTTGGTCTATAATAGTCTAATAATGGTGAAATAAAGATATGTGAATAAGCACATATCAAAGACACTTCTTTAGGTTTAAAACGTGATATACATCGTGTACACGGCTGAGTTCTTCCGGTAATTCCAGTTTATAAGCCATAGGACCGATCCTTTCCAGGATTTTGAAGGGTCCAATATATCGGGGGTTTAGTTTTCCGTGCTTTCCAAAGCGGACGGTTCCTTTCCAGGGTGATACTTTCAACATGACTTTGTCTCCAACTTGAAATTCCATTGGCTTTCGCCTCACATCAGCGTAACTTTTCTGCCTATCCCTGGCAGCTTGTAATCTTTGTCGGATTTTAACGATCTTTTCTGTTGTCTCAAGGATTAGCTCAGGTCCAGTGATCTGAGCTTCAACAACTTCAGCCCAACAAATTGGAGACATGCACTTTCTACCATAAAGTGCCTCGAATGGTGCCCCCTTAATGCTGGCATGATACCTGTTGTTGTATGAAAACTCGGCTAATGGCAGATGTTTATCACATCCCTTACCGAAATCAATCACGCATGCTCGCAGCATGTCTTCCAACGTTTGAATTGTTCTCTCACTTTTCCCATCAGTTTGAGGATAGTACGCGGTGCTCATGTCTAGGCGCGTGCCTAAAACTTTCTGTAGTGATTGCCAGAAGTTTGAGGTAAAACGGCTATCTCTATCGGAGATAATTGAGATGGGTACCCCATGTCGGGTGACAATTTCCTTCAGATACAAATAGGCGAGTGCGCTTACCTCATCGGTCTCTCGTATAGGTAAGAAATGAGCAGATTTCGTGAGTCGATCAACGATAACCCAAATAGTATCTAAACTAGCGGTTGTTCGTGGGATTTTGGTGATAAAGTCCATAATGATTCGTTCCCATTTCCAAACAGGAAGGTCAGGTTGAGTAAGTAATCCAGATGGTCGTTGGCATTCTGACTTGACTCTTGAACATGTTAAGCACCTTCCGACATACTCGGCAATGTCTGCTTTCATGTTTGGCCACCAATACAGTTTCTTGAGGTCTTGGTACATTTTTTTGGCTCCAGGGTGAATGGAATATTTGGATTTATGTGAATCGTGCATGATGAGGTCTCGAATACCTCCAAAATGCGGAATCCAACTTCTTTCTCCAAAACACAAGGTTCCGTCGGCTCGTTTCACAAAACCATTTTTACTATCTGGCATACCATAGATCTTTTCATCAGGCCGGTTCTCTTCTTTAAGAGCCTCAGTTTGAGCCTGCAAGATTTGTGTGGGTAGTGGTGAACAAATCGTCATTCCTAACGATCGTACTCGTAGGGGTTTAATACGTTCCTTTTGGCTTAAATCATCGGCCACGACATTGGCCTTTCCGGGGTGATAGCAAATTTCACAATCATAATCACTAAGTAATTCCAACCATCTTCGTTGTCTCATGTTTAGCTCCTTTTTGTCAAGGATATGTTGTAAGCTCTTGTGATCGGTGTACACCGTACACTTCGTACCGTAGAGATAATGTCTCCATATTTTGAGAGCAAAAACTACCGCTCCAAATTCCAAATCATGTGTCATGTAGTTTTCGTCGTTCTTCTTAAGTTGTCACGAAGCGTATGCTATAACCTTGCTTTGTTGCATTAATACAGCACCTAGTCCGTAGTGTGATGCATCGCAATAGACCACAAATCCATCGCTACATTCTGGTAGTGCTAGTATGGGGGCTTCACAAAGTTTTTGTTTAAGGAGTTGAAAAGCTTTCTCTTGTTTCTCTCCCCATTCATACTTTTTGTCCTTTTGTGTCAGTTCCGTTAAAGGCTTCGCGATCTTGGAGAAATTTTCAATGAATCTCCTGTAATACCCAGCAAGTCCTAGAAATTGCCGGATTTCTGTAGGGTTGGTAGGAGATGACCACTCTTTAACAGCTTTTATCTTTGCGGGATCCACATGAATGCCCTTGCTATCAATGACGTGTCCAAGGAATTGCACGCTCGAGATCCAAAACTCACATTTTGAAAATTTTGCGTACAATTGTTCTGCCTTGAGTAGTTCAAGTATGGTTTTAAGATGTTGGGCATGTTCTTCTTGATTGCGAGAGTAAATGAGAATGTCGTCTATGAACACAATCACGAACTTATCCAAGTATGGTTTGCATACTCGATTCATTAAGTCCATAAATACTGCTGGTGCATTGGTTAAACCAAACGGCGTCACTTGAAACTCATAGTGTCCATAGCGAGTTCTAAAAGCGGTTTTCGGAATATCTTCTTCCCGAACTCTCAATTGGTGATATCCAGACCTTAAGTCAATCTTTGAGTACACACTTGACCCTTGAAGTTGGTCAAATAAATCATCGATGCGAGGTAGTGGGTATCTATTCTTCACGGTCAGCTTGTTTTAATTCCCGATAATCGATGCACATCGGGAATGATCCGCCTTTCTGCTTGACAAATAGTACCGGAGCTCCCCAAGGTGAGGAACTCGAGCGAATGAATCCCTTATATGATAGCTCTTTTAGTTGTTCGAATAGCTCTTTCATTTCGGAGGGTGCTAAATGGTATGGTGCTTTTGCCACAGGTGCCGCTCCAGGCACCAAATCAATTTGAAATTCGACTTGACGAACTGGTGGAAGACCAGGTAAGTCTTCGGGAAACACTTCGGGAAAATCTTTGACTACAGGTACATCCTCAACTCGCTTCTTCTCTGACTTATCCTCAGTTATTTTAGCCATAAACACTTGACATCCGTCGTTTATGTACTTCACCGTTCTAATAAATGAGATGATTCCAAATCGGTTCTTACTTCGATCGCCTTGTACCACAATATTTTTGCCTTTTAGTGGTATATAAACTGTTTTCTCATCGCAAACTATCTGGGCACGATGTTTTGATAACCAATCCATTCCAATCACGACGTCGAAACTACCGAGTTGAATGGGCATTAAGTTTATAAGAAAAGGTTGGTTCTGTAGGGTTATGGTGCAACCTAGGAGTACGGTGTTAGTGCCTATCAAGATTCCATTGTTTCGATCTCATAAGTGATATCTAACTTAGTTGGGGCAATGTTTAGCAATGAAGCAAAAGTAGTATCTACGAAACTTCTATCAACACCCGAATCAAATAAAACTTTTGCACTATGCTGATTTATTAAAAACGTACCCGTGACGACGTCAGGGTTCCTTGGTGCATCTACATCTCCCATCACATATGCTCTTGCACGTGCAGGGTAATCAGCATTCCTGTTAGGGCACTGACTCTTGTAGTGTCCCTTTTCTCCGCAACGGTGACACACTACGCTCACAGGTTGTAGGTTTGCTCCGGTGGCTTTGCAATCAGTGGTATTGTTCCCTATCCTTTGACCTTTTCCACACTTGGCGATACAGGGGCCAGTGTGGTGCATCTTGCACTTTTTGCACAGAGGTTTGTCACCAGCATATCCTGAGGTAGTCACATATGCCTTGGCAGCTTCCTGCCTATGGTTCTGTTTATGGTGATGAGAATTGCGGGTGTGATGATAGTTACGGTTGCGTCCATTGTTTGTATTTCTACTAATGTCATGCAAGACAATCCTCCTATCATCATTCTTTCGCTTGAGTTCATTTCTTTCCGCGGTTGACTTCCGCTTAATTTCCCTGTCTAATAGCCTTTGAGCAATTGCCATTGCCTCATCAAGGGTTGCAGGTTTTGAAGCGGTAACATTTCCTTCGATACTTTAAGGCAAACCTTCAATGCACATTTCCAGGGTTTTGTCCAAGTCAGGCATAACACCTGAGCATAACACAGCTAGTTCCTGAAATCGGCAGTATAATCTCTATGTTCAACTCCTTTTACCATCAAATAATGGAATTCATCTTCCAACTTCTTGATTTCAGACCTTGAACAGTATTTCCTAAGGATCTTCTTCTTAAATTCAACCCAAGTGATTTGATAAGCTTCTTCGGTTCCCATACTTTGTACTACTGAATTCCACCATGATTGAGCTTCATCCAATAGGGTTCCTGTTGCATAGGTTACCTTACAGTTCTCGGGGCAACCACTTCTCATAAACACAGTTTCAGAATGCTCAAACCAACGGGCAAGAGCAGTAGCTCCTTCAGTGCCCTTGTAGTAGGTGGGTTGACAGCTCATGAAATCTTTATAGGTGCACTTTCGTGGGATGATAGTTGCTGGTTCATCAGCAGTTTCACTAGCATTGCTAGAGCGGTTCAAAGGTGTAGGTTGGTTTCCGAGTACAGCAGCCAGACCTTCAGCAATCATTCTCCGGATATCTTCTGGAGTCAAAGGTGGGATTGATCCTGATGCTGGAGTGGGTGCTGGTGTTGGTGTTGGAGTCAGTTCAGGTGAGGCAGCTGTTCTCCTTGTGCGAGGCATTTTTATTAATACTTTGTCCGTTGTTGTTCTAGAGAAACAAAAGAAAAACACAAACGTCACAAGTCGCTTATTAAGTTACATATTTTTGGCATTGTTCATCCCATACTACATAAAACACATGATTGATTTTTATCTTCATTCCTAGTGCCTTGCTTGCTCCTTGATCATGGCAATCTCATCCATCAGGGCTTGAATCTCCCATCATTGGAATTCATGAACTCCCCTAATTCTTGTTTCAAGTTCTCGAAGTCGGTTCTCATAATACTCCGGTGGTGGTATAGTTGGAGTGACATGGTTTGTTGCAGTGGTTGAAGATTCTCCAATTTCATAAACTCTCGGAGGAAAACCTGGAGGGTGAGAGGGAACATTTCCTGGGGGTACCATCCCTCGGGAAAAAGGTGCATCCGGGAAAGTTTGAGTAAGTAAGTTGAACCAAAAGTCCGGCTCAACCCGTGGAGGTGAACATGGTGGAGATGGTGGAATAGCTTCATAGTGTTCCGGTGATGATTGTGGTATTGCTCCAAAAACATCAAGGGGAGAACTTGGTGATAATCGTCGATACCTTCGACGAGGAGTATGGATATATATCGGACCTGTAGGTGTCCTCCTGAATGGCCTCATGAAAGGCTCAGGTTCATACGGTTCATCTATTCTAACTCTCCTTCCTCGGTAAACCCGATTGAGTAGAGTTGGTGGTGGTAAAGTGGGTGGAGTTACCATTCCTGGGTTAGGGGACCAACGCTAGGTTGACACAAGCCTCTCGTCAGTTGACGAAGAGTTGGAGTTGTCAGTTGGTATAGTTAGAGTTACCAAAGGTGTAGTGGTGATAGGTGGGATCAATGACGAAGCAGTGTCTTCAACCTCAAGTTCGGAAGAGGAGNGTTCATCTATTCTAACTCTCCTTCCTCGGTAAACCCGATTGAGTAGAGTTGGTGGTGGTAAAGTGGGTGGAGTTACCATTCCTGGGTTAGGGGACCAACGCTAGGTTGACACAAGCCTCTCGTCAGTTGACGAAGAGTTGGAGTTGTCAGTTGGTATAGTTAGAGTTACCAAAGGTGTAGTGGTGATAGGTGGGATCAATGACGAAGCAGTGTCTTCAACCTCAAGTTCGGAAGAGGAGGTAGTTTGGTGTGAATGGGTAGACATGGTGCTACTGTAATAACCCAATTAATAGTAACATAAGTTGCTAATCTAGCATTTAGCATATAGTTCACATAACAGATGTAACATTTCTAATTAAATGTCGTAGTTGAGTAGGCATGGAGGGCTCACGGTGGTGTTGTGTAATAGGTTCGTTTAAAAGTGTAGTTATAGTCCAGTGTTTGAAAATACACTTGGTTCTCTATAATCAGGGCTCTGATGCCAATCTGTAACACCCTTAAAAATTTGTTTAACAGCGGAAGACTTAATCTGGGTGTTACGTAGAGGATCACAGTCATAATTATAGAAAATGATTCAAAGAGACGTTTTTGAGTTCATTTTATTGAATTCAAATGCAAGGATGTTCAATGTTTATTACATCACATTATTAGTTGAAAATGACTGTTTGTTAATATTACACCACCGACACAAGGTCAAATGCCCACTCCATGCCTCCTGAGCTTGCTTCAATTACCTGAGATACATGCTAAAAGTCAACAAAATTGTTGAGTGAATCCATAGCGTTTATATTTAAAAACAAATGAACACATTCCAAGTATCTCATAAATAAATAGTAGTTTGTTCCGTATGCATATTGCCATAAGTCTCATGAACACAACGTTAACAAGTATGTGAGCCGTGTAATGGCATCAACACAGTATAAGTTGCCCTTGGGTGAGGAGTTTGCCAGTTCTCCTAGTGTATCAAATAATAGTGCATTTGTCTGCCAGGTTTGGGCTAGAACAAATGGGTCTGTCAAGCACCAATAGATCTATTCACAGTTATTCGCGTTCACTCGCAAGTGACTAAGGTTCATGATAGAAGGGACTTTCAAGTTGGCGTGTGTCTTATGCAATAGTTGTGTAGCATACAATAGTGAAAATAGTTGATCAAATACTTGTGTTCATATAGTGTAGCATGTATCCCACCCACATAGTTTGTAAGATAAGTAAAAAGTGTGGGACTAAAGACTCACCTCAGATGAGTGTGTGTAGGTAGGCAATCAAGTAATATCAAGTGCAACGGGTGAATGGCTCCAACATGCAACCTGAATAATATGAGAAACCTTAGTTTTCTGTAGTGGTGTGGTTTGTATTTGTGTAATGCCTTAAGTACAAAAACAATATTATACATAATATTGTCTTGTCTTTATGTGTGATTATGATAAGTCGTGCCAGACTTATAGAGTTGTACACCCTAGCAGGGTGTAGGGTTTTCAGTTCTTGATCTTGGTGAAAGTGATATATGAATGTGATTAGTGAAAGGTGATCTTTTGTTATCTAGTTAGTTCTCAAATATTTACTTCTTGTAATTAATGTTATTAAAATAATCACTTTTACTTAAGTTTGTGAAATTACAAGTTTAGTCCTTATACTTTGTAAAGTTTACATTTTTAACCCAGGTGTTTACAAAAATGACATTTAAGTACCTAAAGTTCATAATTATTTCATTTATAACTTTACTTTGTCAAATTTACAGTTTTGACACTCTTTTTCCAATATTTACACTTTTAGTCCTTGTACTTTCAAAATTGACACTTTTAGTCCTTATGAAATGTATATTTACATTTTTGGTACTTATAATATCAAATTAGTCAATAAATGACAAAAGCATTTCAAAGATACTGTTTTAACACCAAGTTTACAGAATTTACAGTTTTGGTCCTTGTAGTTTATAAAGTTTGCAAAACTAGTTTTTTATATGTAAAATGTTCAATTGAGGTCCTTGTAGTCTCAAATTTATACAAATGACTCAAAATAACTTATATTTACTAGTTGTAACCTTAATTTGCAAATATTACAGTTTATACCCTTCGTTTGCATAGTTGGCAGTTTTAGTCCCTAAACTTAATATCTTTTGCATTTTTAGTCCAAAATAACATTTTAGCTTATGACTTCATTCCAAATGATTTCTCAAGTTCCCAGAAGCTTTGAAAATTCATGGTGAGCTTATCAGTAGCTTATTAGAGCTTAAAGTGTATTATTTAGCTTATTATAGTGTTATTGGGCCTGTGTGAACTTTTAAGGCCCATTGGGTCTTCTATGGGTCCAGTGGGCTTCCAACTGGTCCTAGTGGTTCTTGGGCTTGTATTGGGCCTTTCCAAAACAAGTGGGGGTGGTCTTGGGCCGTGGAACAGGCCACAACAGTTGGGGTTGTGTTGGGCTTTAAATCCACTAAGGGTGTTGTGGTGTTTCTGTGAACGAGCGAAGGTAGCCACAAAATGAGCTTGTGAATTAGCTTAAACAAGCTTGTGAGAGTATGAGCTTATGGTAGCTCGTTTGTTTAGGTTCCAAAATAACAGCTTGTGCAAAAATATGGGTATGTTATTCGTATAAATATGGATTAACGAGGCCAAAGCAAAGTGAGAAAATCCTTTGAAAACACTTAGAATATTTTTAGGCAGTTTTCATATTAAGTACAAGTGACTTGTGAACGTGTGATTTTTAGTATCTTAGGATTAGGTTGAGCTTGTAATGAGTTCGTGGTTTCATTCTTAGGTGTGTAGAGATGTGAGTGAGTGATCTTGTGAGGCACAAAGCTAACGAGACATGGGAGAAATCAAGTGAAAAGTTGGTGTGCTATTTGAATAGAAAACAATATGAAAATGAGTTGAAAACAAGCTTAGGGTTGAGAGTTTGCTTACTACACCTTCAAAGGTGGGATGTTACAAGTTTGTGGAAGCTTGATGAGGATTTGGGAGCTTGTGTGGGCTTGTGGAAGGCTTGTTCTTCTTCTCTTCTTCTCGGTACAAAAGTAGTGAACAAGTGAGTTTGTGTGTGAGTTTTTACGTTGGTTTTCTTTGCATGGGAAGTATATGTCACACCCCGCCGAAGGCGGAAACGCGAGGTGCGACACATTCAATATATATAGCCAAAGAGATATAGTAAAATACCATAATTAAAATTTAAGAAAACGTACAACATTACAATGTCATTTAAGCCGACCTCGGCAATTAAAACATAAGTTTAGTTTTCAAAAGATAACATTTCATTACATAATGACTAATGATGACTCGTGACGACTCCTTTATTCAAAAGACTTCTTAATCAACGATCACCTGAAATGTATGAGAAAACGGGTCAACTATGAAAATAGTTGATGAGTACACAGGTTTTAAATAATACAAAAACCTTTTTGAGAAAGACAATACACAATAATAATGCCTCGTATATAATAAAGTATGCGGCAATGCCCCAAAAGTAAATAATATGCATTCCGTAGACAGGTGAACGAGAGGCTGGCCGACCTCTAATAGCGCTATCCAGACTACCTACCGCCCCACACAAGGAGGCCGTACGAACGGTACGTATAAATTGGAGTGCGAACGGCAAACCAATCGGAGACTAACAACGCGAATGTACTGTTTGTACGGATAGTACATCATAACAACTATTATATACTATCAATCAAGACTGCTCCGAACAGGGGAGACTCGGCACTGCTCCAAACAAGGGAGACTTAAATTTGACTGCTCCGAAAATGGGAGACTTTAGGTCAAGAACATATGGTACATTAAGTTCAAAACAAGTAATAAATTCATAATAAGTCCAAGAGTTTAAATCAAGTTCGAAAGTTCAAGTCAAATTATAAAGGTCAAGTCAAAGAGTTCAAAATATGTCAAAGGGTTCAAATCAAGTCAATAGCGTTCAAATATACATCATAAAGTTCAAACAATATATTTTAAGTTTAAGTTCATGCATTCCACCCCAAATAAGTAAAACGGTAAAAAGGGGGTTCGTGTATACTCACCTCAAGCAAAGTTGAAACTTGAGAACAATCGGTCAAGTACTAGTGCACAACGGTACCGGAAAAACGACCTACTTAATAACGGTTCGACTTAGTATTATGCTAAATGAAATGAAATGATGCATATGTGTTTTGAAAAGACTTTGTATCACCAATGTATGTTCGCGTTTTAGTATTTTACAAAAATTCCCAAGTGTCCTACTCTAAAAGTTTGTATCTCGCCCAATTTATATTATTTTAGAAAGCCTTAGACTCGTAATAAAAGTACTTAGACCTTACTACAATATTTCTTAAGGACTCTACACCTCATTCAGACTCTAAAATGCTCAAAAATGTGTTCAAAGTTAACCAATCAGCTCAAAAATAGTTGCTGAAATTTATATTAAAAGTGTAATTTTTGTCAAAATTACGAGACCGTATCTCCTTCGTTACAAGGTTTCACAGGACGTACAAGTACAATCTGGAAACGTGCATGCGAGGACTACAACTTTCATGTTTTGAGTTTTCAAAAATTCTGCCATCAAAAGGGTCAAAACAGGGCTTGAACTCATGACCTCAGAAAATATATGTGCATTTTTCTTTTTCAGCTTTTGTAAACTTTTAGTGATTCTCAAATGGACGTAACTTCTGCGTTATAAGTCCGATTTTAGTGATTTAAGCGGCCACGATTAGCTTATAACCTCTAGTTTCAAATAAAAATATTATATGTTGCAAAAATTATTTCCCGCTGCCCAAAACACGCCTATGGGACAGCCCTCTACACACTACGCTAAATACTCCTTTCCAAAACTTCCCCGACAAAACTCAACAACACTAAACTAAAGTTAGTCCCTTCCACCGATTTACAATAACAACATAATAAGTAACGTATTAACCTTATTAAATCAAGTTTGTACCATAATAATAAAACTAAAACTCCAAATAAGCCCGTAGGCCGCACATTAAACTTTTTACACATTTTGCTCGAAATAAGCCGAATAGGCCGCGCACTAGAGTTTTTACATATATATATATATA
>LBNU01034019.1:673-37878 GCA_014162995.1 Artemisia annua
TGCAAAACCCCTTATGAGCCGGTGCATGAAAGAAAACCCGACCTCTCCTTTCTTCGAGTTTTTGGTGCATTATGTTACCCGACCAACGAAAGCGAAGATTTCGGAAAGCTCAAGGCAAAAGCTGATATTGGAATTTTCGTTGGCTACGCACCAAACAAGAAGGGTTATCGAATCTACAACAAAAGAACTCGACAAATCATGGAAACCATCCATGTCACGTTTGATGAGCTGACCGAGCAAACAGTTCTTGAATACTCCAGTTCAGGACCCGCATCTAATCTCTGGACTCTTGGACCTATTAGTTCGGGACTTGTACATTCCTCCACCACTGATACTCCTTATGTGCCACCTTCAAGTGAGAATTTGAAGAAACTGTTTGATCCAATGTATGATGAGTATTTTGAGCCTCAACAGAGAGTCTAACCAGAACAACAAGTCATCATTCTTGATGCAGCTGCTAATGATGAACCTCAACCTACAAGCGAGCCTTCCATCTCCATCTCTCTTAGTCAGAATGCTCCATCATCCAGTCATACCGATCACACTGATCAACATTCTTCAATACCTCAAGAAGAAGCATCTGATAACACATTTGAAGTGAATCCTTTTACTCAACCACCTGATGAACCTTTTTTCAACATATTTTCTCCTGAACCATCCACTTTGGCAACCTCCTCAGAAGATTCTAACACATCTACTTCAATTCCCAGTCATCAACTTCATGAGCATATCATGAAATGGACAAACGATCACCCAATTGACAACATCATTGGTAACCCATCTAGGCCGGTATCTACCCGTAGACAACTTGCCACAGATGCTTTATGGTGTTTCGTTAGCAACATACTGTCCAAAGTAGAACCAAAAGATTATAAAGACGCTTTGACTAAAATGTCCTGGTTCACTGCAATGCAAGATGAAATCCATGAATTTGACAGACTAGATGTTTGGGAATTAGTGCCCCCTCCTGACTGTGCTATGATTATCGCTCTCAAATGGATCTTCAAAGTGAAGCTTGACGAATATGGTGAAGTGCTGAAGAACAAAGCTCGACTTGTGGCCAAAGGGTACAGACAAGAAGAAGGCATCGATTTTGAGGAATCATTCGCACCAGTTGCCAGAATTGAAGCCATCAGAATCTTCCTTGCCAATGCAGCCAGTCAGAACATGGTCGTCTACCAAATGGACGTGAAAACTGCCTTTCTCAATGGTCACTTAAAGGAAGTGGTATATGTAAGCCAACCAGAGGGGTTTGTTGATCCTGAACGCCCAAATCATGTCTATCGCTTGAAGAAGGCACTATATGGTCTTAAACAAGCACCCAGAGCATGGTATGATACCCTATCCAAATTCCTTCTAGCAAACCAATTCACCAAGGGTGTAGTCGATCCTACCTTGTTCACTAGAAAGCTGGGAGAGCATCGTCTCCACGTTCAGATCTATGTGGATGACATTATCTTCGCATCTGCCGATCCACTAGAATGTGATAGGTTTGCACAAGAAATGAGTACTGAATTCCAAATGTCCATGATGGGGCAAATGTCGTTCTTCTTGGGGCTTCAGATTTCTCAAAACCCACACGGTATCTTCATCAATCAATCCAAGTATGCCAGTGAAATACTAAAGAAATTTGGATTTGAATCATGTGAATCTGTTGATACTCCAATGGTTGAGAGAACTAAGCTGGATGAGGATATTGAAGGAGCACTTGTCGACCAAACCAAATACCGAAGCATGATCGGATCATTGATGTATCTCACAGCCAGCAGACCAGATCTCTTATTTGCTGTCTGCATGTGTGCTCGTTATCAATCCAAACCTACTAAGAAGCACTTAGAAGCAGTCAAAAGAGTCTTCAGGTACCTTCAAGGAACAATTCACATGGGCCTTTGGTATCCTAAAGACACTGCAATGGCTCTCACAGCCTACTCTGATGCTGATCATGCGGGTTGTCAAGATACTCGACGAAGTACTTCGGGCGGTGCTCAGTTTCTAGGAGATAAGCTGGTTAGTTGGTCATCAAAGAAGCAAATGAGTACATCAATCTCCTCTACAGAAGCTGAATATATTGCCATGTCATCATGCTGTGCTCAAATTCTTTGGATGAGATCTCAGTTATCCGACTATGGCTTTAACTACAACAAAGTTCCGATGTACTGTGATAACAAGAGTGCCATTGCTCTTTGCTGCAACAACGTCCAGCATTCAAGATCAAAGCACATTGATATTCGACATCATTTCATCAGAGAACAAGTGGAAAAAGGAATTGTGGAACTCTACTTTGTAAGGACGGAATTTCAGCTGGCTGATATCTTCACAAAGGCACTTCCTAGAGAACGGTTTCAATTCATTCTCCCACGTCTTGGAATGAAGAGCATCACTCCTGAGTCACTCAAAAGTCTTCAGGAAGATAATGAGGAGTAACTGATTCACTTCACATATCCTTTTATATATTATAGAAAACCCAGAAAAGAAAAATACAAAAATATAAAACCTAAAAAAATCATAAAAATCAGAAAAACTCAAAAATACCAAAAATAGTTTGTTTCTTAGGCATGTCGTCTGGCATCGTTAGAAGTTCAAAATGTTTTCAAAACATGCCTACATGGCTTGCAGTTATTTCAGACTGTAACCCGTTCGTAAAATTATGGTTTGCCATTACTTCAGATGGCAACCCGGTTTTCAAAATCTGAGGAAAACTCGTCACCATATTTTTCACTGTGTGCGGATAATCCGAAAAGTTGTACGCTTCAGTACAACCTTTCTAGTAAAAGAAGAGAAGTCTTCTTTTCCCAAAATCTCTTTCTTCTAAAATTCTTCAAAAGAGATTTTGTGGTGTACAAGGTGGCTATCGGTCTTAAATTTTCTCGAATACGTTACCGCTCACATTAATGGCTATTAAACGCTAAAATTGAAAACGGGTCATTAATTAAGGGGGAGCGTATTTGCTCAAAATTTCCGTACCTTTAAAAACTTTGTGCACCAGCAACAGTGAAATTCAAAAAGTGTCTCAAAATCAGTAAACGTTTAAAACGTATCACATTTCTCTCCAATGCTTCTTCGAAAATCATTTAAATCAATTGGATCACAAAATCTCAAAAGATTTGAAATTTTATGATCGGGGGAGAGAATGTGATTTAAATATGAAAACTGATTTAAAGGTGATGTTTTTGAAACTTAAAAAGATGTTTTGGACTCAAAAGAACGCTCCCGTATGTGCTAAAATTTTTAAAGATATTGAATTTTAATCAAAGCACATATTGAGGGGGAGCAAGTGATTGTAAATGGTGAGTAAATGATCTCGAATATAAGCTCACCCGTATGTGCCAAAGTTTTAAAAAAAAAACTTTCAAATTGATTCAATCAATGTGCACATATTGAGGGGGAGCAAGTGGCTAAGAGTCTTTCGCGTGTTTTTACAATAATAAGTAGAAACCGTGAATTGCTTATGACTCAGAATTTGACTCATGAATTGACGAAACATGTAAAGTCGTGAATCGAAAAGATTAGTCCTGGCCGGGTAATAATTTCAAGCTGGTATAACCAGTGATGTAAACGTGTCTCGAAGAGGACTAGTCTAAGTAGAAAGTACCGTTTCGAGAAACTCTTTCTAGATGTATACTTTGACGGGTCTAACTTCCTTTTAAGGAATGTTAACAACTTCAAGTTAGTTATTAGGGCTAGTTATCACCTAAAAGCTGGTAATGGATCCCTTTAACTAAGCAACGTAAACGTGTCCCTCGGGTATATGTCTATTAAGAGCCGATCAATTCAAATAAGTGCAACTCACCCCGACATGTGCAAATTTCTTTTCTTTACCTATGAGCACATGTTGAGGGGGAGCATTTGAAAATGATAGAACTCTCAAAGTGTTAACAAAATGTGTTTCTTAATCATAAACACTTTGAGAGAATTTTCAATGATTTGGTTATATGGCGATTGTGGAAAGATACCAAAAGACCGACCACTTTACTTTAAATGCATGGAGTTATAAGGATGGTAAGGTTAGGTATATGCTCCCATGATCCACCAGAACTGGAGGGATATTCCCAGGGACAATCCAATAGATAGATTAGAAGTCCTTAGGAATGATTACAAAAAAAAGGAGAAAAGTGAGAAAGGGAAGAGTGCCGACTGAGACGGAGCTAAGACTGGAACAAACCCAACAAGGTTCTAGTAATGAAGTCTCGGTAAGCACTGAAGGGGTTGAAGAATTAAAAAGAAATGAAATGAGAAAGGGTGAAAAGAAATAGCCCTCCAATTACTCAACCTTAGGGCAGAAACCGGGTTCAATTCATATGCTACTGATTGTTACCAAGGTAACATCGGTATTGAAGAAAAGACGTCATGGACCCAATGGCGCACTGCACTAAACCTTCCAACCACTCAAGTTCTCTTAAAAGAGCTTGTTTCATTCTCACGAGGAACCGGTGTAAACTATCGACTTGTCTCTTAGAGCTAGTTGATATTGAAACAGGAGACCCCTCCCTAGTCTCCGCATAGGATAACCAATGTGCACTTATCGAGTCTAGAGCCAAGAGATGCATCAAAAGATCTCATAGGAACACTTGATACTTCTACACTGGTGGTTCAACATTAAGGACACAAGTTGTAATATTTTGAGTCCTACGCAGATCTTAGCAATCTGCCAAGAACACTTATGAGGGAATATACTCATGTATTTCCCAATGATTGAGTGGAAACTCCTGCCAGGGTCAACATCAAACAGCCCTGACAGCAGGTCACTTCGGTAATCTCTTGTGGGTTACGCTTAGTGTGTACGGTGGTGTTCCAAAAGGTCTACAGTCGTGGGGTGATCTCCAGCGACTCACCTAATCGTTGGTGTACTTCGGTATGTCAGTGAAAGCCCTTTCGGGGGCATCCGATTAGGAACGGCCTTGGTAAGGATTAGAGAAAGTCTTCACACTATGCTGTTGACGATCTCGAAGTCCAAACTTGTAAGTGCCGGTATGTTTATTACTAACCAAGTTTTATGCAGCTCAACATACCAAACTTACCATGTTCACCACCATCACTCTAGTTCCACATGCTCATACCAACATCTAAAAGGAGACGTCAGAACTGTTCAACCGGGAAGATCTACTCAACAAAGATGTATGAGCATGTTGGAAAGGCGTAATCACACCAAAGACAAAGAAGTTGACGATTGATGCCGATTGCTGAAAAGATGCAGATTCATCATCTCATGCTTACACTTCAACCACAAATATAAAGACATCATGATCAAGGAATGGGCTTCAACTATGCTTCCACAACTCTGATGCAGAAGATCATGATCCAGAAAAGTGTAAGCATGACATCACAAAGACAATCACAACATCACAAAGAGACACATACACTCAAAGATGACTTGAAGCTAATTATTTGGATGAAGAGCGAAGAGCAAAGTCAAAGATCATCATATACATCAAGGAAGTCATCTTGAGTCGTACATCAATGAAGAATCAACAACTACGAGCTACAAAAGCATCTACAAAGATCTCAATGCAAGAATTCAAGAATGATTTTCAGGGGTGACCTCCCTTAGGGGGAGATTGTTAGGAATACGTTTTTTGTATGAGAAAGATTCGGTCACCCCCAGATATGATTAAGCATTGTTTAGCTCGTAGTAGTTATATTAGTTAGTAAAACGTAGTTTAGTAGTAGATTAGTTCGCGGAAGAAGGACGGGTCTTTACCCACTGTATACCTGATCCGCAGCCCAAGTGGCACGCCCAAGTGGCAAAAACCCATGTACATATAAATACCCTCTCCATCCTTGGAGAGGGTAAGCCTTCTCATAATCTATTTTCTTTTTTTTTTGGTTTTCTCTCCAAGGCTTCACCTCTTTCTCTCTCTAACTTTCTCTCTCTACATTTCTTCTTTCTTTCCTTCTTGTAAATGAACCAAACCACATGGATCTTTACGTGTTTTGAGCTTATCTAGTATCCTACAAAACATGAGTTAGATAGTGATCATTATCGTAAGTGTGTGGCATGGTTAACCTATGAAACAAACAAACAAATACTAGAAGTGATTTAGCATTGTTGTAACACCTAAGTTAGCTATTCCTTTTTATGAATAACGTTTCAGATTTGGATTAACCATATGATAAAAAAACTATGATCTAATATGTGTAGCTAGGTTGTACCTAAATGAAATTATCGTTAAGTTAGCTAAAAAGTTGAGCTTGTTCAAAATATCCCTATATACCTTATTACACTTTATTTTTGAAATTTTCGCTTCATTTCGTTACATGGTTGAGAAAACGTTTCTGACATGTATTAACAATGTATAACTACGTTTTTGTTACGTGAATAAACAAGATTATCAATATTAAATTCAAATTAGGGATGATCTCATTTTTGACCCATTTTCAAAATCCGCAAAATAAGTTAATTGATTGGTTAATTCAAGTGTTATTAGTACTACATTTATTAGATTAGCCATCAATTGTTGTTATTTTAATAAAGAAATGAAAATCCCCAATTTTCAATTTTTATGTTCATGTGAACCCTAATCTATTAATTCGAATTGCATAATTGAAATGGGATAGATTTACTTACAATAGAGTGATTAATGAGTATTGGTGATTGATGATCTTGTGATTGTAAACCTTGAATTAATTTGATTTTAGGTAATGAAGATTTTGAGTGTTATTGTTGTGCTGTTGTCGTTTATGCAGCAAGAACAGTTGTTTGGTTTTGTTTTCAAGTTCTGCAGTAGGAAAAACGGGTTGTAGGCTTAAAAAGCCGGACGGTCCCATAGTGATATGGGACCACAGGGAGCTAAAGGACCGCCGTCAGTAATTTGGGTGGTTTTGACGATTTTTGTTGTTTCAGTTATTATGACGATTCTTTGGTTCCAAAATGATTTAAAATGTAACTTACTATATTTTAAGATAAGGAAAAGACTCAATACGCACGAGTAGCCTAAGGAATGGGTATGGAGTGGAATTGAGACAAACGAAAAGAAACAGACTCTATACGCTTGAACAAAGAGTGGATTTTGAGTCGAGACAGAAGAATAGAAAGGAAGCAAAACGTTCAATGGGATTCCAGGACGAGAGTTGCATCGGAGAGGCTAGAAGTCAATCGTGTAAATTACAAGAAAAGTCATAGACGAGAACTAGAGAGCAAACAAAGATTGAAGCAAGTGTGCATCGTCTATAGTGATTGATTGACGAGAAATACGTTATAAATAATGGTTGTGGTAAGACCATTATTTTTCTAAATAATTTGCTTGAATCCAAAAATAGATAAGAATTTAGACAAAGCGTCTAATGAACAAAAATCATATAGCACAAAAGAGCATATAGACATTATCTAGCATGCAAGCAAGTAACGACAAATCACATAGTCATGTAACCATATAGCAAGCATTCATTAAACGACTATGATAAGCATGAGTGTAAGAAACTTACCTTGGCCTTTAGCTATCCTTAATGACACATACCACAACATGTGTCGTGTATGTGATAGAAGACATGATGAAACTCACTTGTCGAATCGTCCTTAAGTGTAGTTACCCAATCTAGCCACGCGTTGTCTCGATTTCTAATCATCTTGATCTTAGACTTGTCCTTTGGCGAACTAACTTATTTTTCTTAATTTACATCACTTCAAGACTTGTTGATTAATATACCAACTTAGTTGTTTATGTAATTCTTGTCGGCAACATTACCTACAACAAAAACATTCAAACTAGTAGTACACGATTCTACTAAAACTAAGTGACTTACTAATATTAAATTTTCATCATCTTTGTCTTGAACATTTCCTTGATGAAACTTTCAAAATCTTTTGCCATATGTTATTTACTACATTTCATAAAATGGTTTTGTCTAAACCAATTTTTAGCAGAGTTTTATGAACTAATATTTGAACTTCAATGTCTAGCAAATATTTCTTATGTACTCCTAATTTTCGAAATCCATTCTTATTGATTAAAAATATCAAAAGATATGACATGCCAAAGATTATGACTAATTGATTTCACATAACTTTTAAATTCATTTTTCCAAATGACAAAGTTTTCATTTTCGAAAAATGGTGACCAATTCAAGTAGATCCCTTCTAAGTATCTTTCAGACTCCATAGATCGATTCAAGTTTTAAAGTACAGTATACTCTAAAGATCTTGATAACCTGTCTCTGATACCAATTGTAGAAACTAGAAGGGGGGTTGAATAGTTTCACCGTTTCTTTTTAGTTGTTAAAACGTTTCGCCGTTTTTAGGTCCGTTTGTATTCTTTTGCAAACTTATCAAATTCTACTTATTATGTGATATCAACTTAACAAATAACATGCATATATAAACAAGTAATGTAAAGAGTATGGAAAGAACACAACCAAAGAGACGTGGCGATTTATAGTGGTTCGGCATGAAGCTCACTCTTCGTCCTACTCCACTCCCCGAGTACCACACTCGAGAGTTATCAAACACTATATCAACACACTCCTTCAGGCGGATCAATCCATACACATGCTTACATAAGGCTTAACGACACTAAGCATAATGTCGAGTTCTAATCGTAGCTAGAACCAATCTTCACCAAGGCCCACGTGGCCACACGAACAAGCACTCTTGTCCATCTTGAATCTTCACCCGATCCAAGTCTTCACATAATCGACACACTTGGTTCTTTACCCGAACCAAGCCTTCACACTTAGACACACTTGGTTCTTCACCCGAACCAAGCCTTGACACACTAGACATACTTGGTTCTTCACCCGAACCAAGACTACATACATGACTCACTTGGATCTTCACCCGATCCAAGTCTTTACATAATATTTCGACACAATCCTATCCTACACACTAGGACATCATTCTCCTCACACCAATACATGAACTAATCTAGTTACAACACTTCTTGGATCTACATCACCATCCAAGTTCACACAAATATCCCCTCCTCGACTCACACACAAGTCGGATCACAATGACAATATTTACAGAACCTATCACCGTAACACTTGTTACGTTTGTGCGTGGACACCTATAACATCTCGAGACTTCATTGATGTCGAGAGTTCTTCTCTTGCATGACTTCTTCAGTTGTGGTGATTGCTTTGACATGATCCCTTGGATTAGTTTCAGTTGAACCGGGTAAACCTCCAATTCCCCTCTCTTGAAGTACCTTGCTCATCTGACCAATTTGTTGTTCCAATGCTTTAATCGAAGCTACTTGATTTCTTGTAGTAGCATCAGTTGAAGCTCGGATTTCTTTGATCATAGCAGTGTTCTCTTCATGTCTTTTAGCAGCATCAGCCATTATTTGCTTCAAAGTATCATCTAAAGTCTGCCTACTTTCTTGATACGAGGGATAAGCATTGTTCTTTTGATAGTAACCTGGAGCAGCTTCCCCGAATCTTCCTGAAGGTTGGAATGGTTGACCAAATTGTATGTAATATGCCTCTTATTCCTTCTTAGAAGGGCAATCTTTGGTGTAGTGGGGTCCTTGACACATTTCACATCCAACTTGGGAAGCATAAACTTTCTCATCTCTTTTCTTCATCTCCCTATTAAGTTTATCCAATTGAGCTTGGATAGCATCAAATCCATCGAAATTAGTACTTCTCTTGGATCTAGTAGAGGTTCCATCGTGCCATTTTTGAGAATGATCAGCAGCTTCTTGGATGGTTTTCCTAGCATCTACTGCACTCATCTGAGGTACAGCTCTCTTAGCATCCAAGATCTGTCTACTAGGCACGTCCAATCCCTGATAAAACAATATTATCTCCTGCATAGCGGTTAAATAGTGTTGAGGACATTTCATCAATAAATCTTTAAAACGTTCCCAAGCCTGATAAAGAGTTTCATCCGGCTCTTGCTCGAAATTATTGATTGCCTCCATATTTTTAGCGGTCTTAGCAGGTGGACAATATCTTTTAAGGAATTTGCTCTTCAAGTCATCCCACTTTTCAATAGATATAGCTGGTTCATTCTTTAGCCACCTGTTAGCAGCACCTGTAAGAGAAATTGGGAAGACACGAAGCATAAGCTGGTCAATAGTAACTTTATCAGTAGTAAATAAATTAGCAATTTCAAGGATCTTCTCCACGTGTTCATTAGTATCTTCGTGTTCTGATCCACTGAAATCATTATCTCTTAGTTCCTTGAGAAATTGATCCTTTAGCTCAAATTTGGCCTCAGCATCAAATTTGGGCCTAGCAACTCCCGAACCATATATAGTCCGTTCGTGTCTTGTTCATGTACTCCTCCATTGTTGGTTCCGTCATTGTTTCAGTTACTTCCTCTTCTTCCTGTTCAGAAAACTAATCAAGCTCTAGAGAACTCAAGAGATCAGAGCTTCTTGTGTTGAAATGCCTTCTAAGAGAATGAAAAGCTCGTTCAGGATCTTCAAAAGGTTTAATTAAGTTCTTAGTCGAACTTCTGGTCATGCACTTCCTGAAATCATCACAAAAGCATCAGTAGGGTATGTTCAAGAAAGTAAAATATCATAAAATTAACAACGAAAACGGAATACGAAAAATAAAAGTTGCTGATATATGCAGACGATGCGCCGTATCCTAAGAATAGGATGCGCCGTATGTTAATCGTTAAAAATAAATCAGACTTTTATTCAGAAAATCAATACGCCGCACTTAATAAATTAAATGCGCCGTATGTTTAAATAATTAAAAATCAATTATACTTATAAAAATTAGATGCGCCGTATCAGCGGAAGCTAATGCGTCGTATCTTCGTTACGTTTTAAAATACAAGATTTTTGATTCAGATTATGATGCGCCGTATCGATAGAAATCGATGCGTCGCTTCTAGTTAATAAATTCAAAAACTGTTTTTAATAAAATAATTAAATCCGTCGCATCTGAAAAACAGATGCGTCGTATGTCGGTTAGGGTTTAAAAATTTTCTGATTAAACACAGAATACGTCGGATCTAAGGGATAGATGCGCCGTACTCGAATTATTAAATGCACTGTATATAAAATTAAAACGCCATACGCCGCATCTGAAAAACAGATGCGTTGTATCGTTTGTATCAGCAGAATACAGCGACAACAGTTATGCAGTAAAAACAAAAGAAAAATCTAAAACTAATAAAACAAGAAAAACAAACACACAAAAAACAGTAAATATGCAAATTATACAATGAATGCAATCTAACTAATATTCAACAAAGTTAGCAATAAAAACTAAAAACCTAAAAATCTAAAAAAGTTAGAAAACCTAATTAAAATACTAATAGATAAACTGGTATTAACAATTCACTCCCCGACAGCGGCGCCAAAAACTTGATGTGTGCAGCGTATCACGGTGTAGTATAGGGTGATTGCCTATTTCAAGTTTTACATTTATATTTAGCCGACTTATCCTATAACACACACACTCTAACGAACAGTATATCCGATCAATATGTATATAGTGGTAAGCAGAGTGTCGATCACTAAAAGTGGAACGTAATTCATAGTTTGTCTATCAGTATTTTAATGTTCTAAGTTAGTTTTACAATCTAATCTAACACAAGGGGGTTTAGTCTCAAAGACTAGCACGATTTAGTAGTTAAACAGTAAATTAAACTAATGAGAACAAATCAGCGATTAGCAAACATGTACACAAATAGATAATAGATATAGATAGAAGGCCTGTTCTGATAGTTAAGTAGCTTGTCACTTGTTTTATTGCTAGTTTTATATGTTGTGTATTGTAATCTAATCTGTCTCATTGGATCATAAATATAGGCGAGTAAACTCTCAATGATCACTTATGCCTATCCCACTTTCTAGACACTAGATAAGTAGGCGAGGAGGGGGTATGGCAGCCCAAGCAAAACTCAGCTAGACACAGAGGTTATCAATGCACATATACAAGTCACCNATAATAGATATAGATAGAAGGCCTGTTCTGATAGTTAAGTAGCTTGTCACTTGTTTTATTGCTAGTTTTATATGTTGTGTATTGTAATCTAATCTGTCTCATTGGATCATAAATATAGGCGAGTAAACTCTCAATGATCACTTATGCCTATCCCACTTTCTAGACACTAGATAAGTAGGCGAGGAGGGGGTATGGCAGCCCAAGCAAAACTCAGCTAGACACAGAGGTTATCAATGCACATATACAAGTCACCAAAACACATCAACATATAAACTTTAATTGATGGGAAAGCAAATTTAAGGAGAGCAGTATGGTGGCCACAAGCCCATCAATTCTGTAAAATTAAAGCTTACTATTACAGATAAAACAAAACTACTTAATGAATTAAAAAGATGCAGGACGTTCTTACTGCTCTAAGATCTTCTATTGTGGTGTGTCTTGTGTTGCCAAGTCGTCGGAATTCGTCTCCTTAAGGTTTTGATGTACATAAAATTCATCTGACTCTTGGGGTATTTATAGGTTCTGTCTGAGGGCTCGATGCGGCGCATGTACTTAACTTCGCGTGGGTCAAAGATTAATATATTCTGGAATATTCTTATACCGTCTTCCGATGTGGCGTAACTTGAATCTTTATGCGGCGCATGTCCTTCAGTATCTTGAATCGTATTTAGTGAAGTCTTGATATAGGTACGGCGCATGTTGATAATGTAATGTGGCGTATCTGGAGTAGAATAAGTTGGATCTTCTTCGTTGAGCAAAGTTTCATATGAGGCACATGATATATTCTGATGCGGCGCATTCTTCAAAATCAGGCAATGGTCTTCGAATTCGTCTAAGTATGATAGTACGGCGCATCTGTCTAGAATGATGCGGCATATCTTCTGGATTTCAGTAGACTGTTCCATCTTGATCATTTTGCTCCATATTTCATCCAAAATCGCCAAATTTCACCAATTGTTTGTTTTTACCTGAGAATTACTAAAGTAAACAATTAAGTATCGATTCTCATATAAAACATAATAAAAAAAGTCAATTATATAAGACAAAGGATGACAATATAATGTACTTATTTGATGTCATCAAAGCTGTTAGCCTTGCTATTTTATAAAGATAACGTCACACAAGTGAAATGAACTAGATATGTAGCTAGTAGTAACTTCAGAGACTATTAGTGGACATTAGGCAAACTTATTATGTAATGAGCCTATAAATACCCCTCATGACTCTCCATGAGGGGTGTGGGAAAGTGTTAGGTCATTTTGTATTGTTTCATTTAATAAAAGTTCCTTTTTCTCCACCCTCTCTCTACTTTCTCTCACTAGAAAGATGATACTTTCATCATCTTTGATCAACCTCGACCTCCCGAACCACATAAATCTTGTTTTTTTTGGGTCCTACAATTGGCATCAGAGCCTCGTTGTGTTATATCACTGATTTTTTGTGGTTCGAATATGTTTTTTGAAGCTGTGTTGTACTATTTTTCCGGATCTGAAAATTTTTCTCTTATCTTTTTGTGGGTACAACCTCATAGCAGTTTCATCTCTTATTTCTTTGTATCAAAATGGTCAAAACATAAAAAGTCATTTGCTTTCTATTAAAGAGTTTCATATATCTGTTTCTTGTGGTCTACCTGTCCGTGGTTAACAGATCTATATGTAACATCATTTTTAGTGACTTGCTTTTGTACCATCCGTGAAAAGTGGACGGTAAACTCATCAGAAACTCATCGAAAAACTGGGTAAAAAGGGTGGCCGGAATTTTTGGTCGGAATAACCGCCGGAAAAATTCGGAATTTCTTGTATAAGAAATTTTCGAAAAGTTAATACCCTAAATTTTTGAAAAGTTATTTCTCGAGAACTTCAAGCCCTGATTTATCGAGAAATTATATTTTCGAAAATTTATGATAAATTTTCTCGATAAGTTGAAAGGGTTTTCGAAAAGTTACAGATATCATCGAGAACTTTTGGATAGAAAATTTTCGAGAACCTTTTGGACAGAAACTTTCGAAATCTTTTGAAAGCTTTCGAGAAGATGGAGTAGAGAAGACCATGACCACAAACCTAAACCAAATACCAACACTCATCGAGAACCTCAGTACATAACCATCATCAGTTCATGAAAAGATTAACAAAAAGAAAGCTAAGCCGAGTCCAACAAGAAAACCAAAAACTATACTAGACACTACCAACACCCTCACCGTCAAGAACATACTAATAAATCTCAGATTATTTTCGTGATTATTCAATGAAAAATCAAACCTTCAAGGTCCTTATCACGAAAAAATTCATCACGGATTTTTACGAAGCTTACACTTCATGACTTAATATCCGAAACATAAAAAGATAAGAATATAACAAATCTGTTATCTCTTTTTCTTTAGTTCGTTCAAAAAATCAACATCCACACAAAACATTAACCAAACCTACCCGGGACCCAATTAAGGATCTTGAAGCCTTTAAACACTTTCTTGATTCGTCTTGAGCAAATAATGAAGATATAGGTGGCGTACGATTATACTCTTGCTTGTGGGTTTCAATCAGAAAGATACCATGTGTTCGAAGTTGTGATGTGATGAAGGTTTGGATTGATGGAGAAGATCTGAGTTTGTGAGATGTTTGATGAGAGGAGCGTGTAGTGGTAGGCGGAGAAAAATATGTTTAGGGTTGTGTGACTATCCGTGAGTTTACCTGGTATAATCTCATTGATTGGATTGGGTTGTGCTATGGATTGGGTTTAGTAGTCTTGGGCTGAAGCAAATGACATGGAATGGGCTGATTGGATTGGAATGGGCTTATGTGAACAATTATACATTTATACGGAATGAGCTTGTGCTGCAAATGCATATAAATGAATAATCAAAAATGTTATCCGTAATTTATTTGTGGATACATTAGTGATAATATTTGTTAAAATTAGTGGTATTTTGGTTGACACATTTTCACGGGGATACATAACTTCACGGCTAGAATTGCTTTGTTTAACAAAAATGACTACGGAGTTCTTGCACGGTATTAGTGATTTGATTTTGAAGTGGCATTTCAAAAGTGTACTTATTTATCTCAAAGTCTAGGGGTGGTTGGATGCATGACTTTCGAAGATACTTGTTTGTGCATTCACGGGAAATGATAGTGACTAAGACTTGGATTATCTAGTTATACCCGCTGTAAGGAGTTACATTGTAGTGCTCACGGGTTATAGCTATCACTTTAAGGAGTTACATTGTAGTACTCATTGTCACACGCAGTTGTGGATAGTTCAAGAGGCGGAGAGTTCATATACTATTTGCTGTCTTGAGTATATGTCTCTATCTATGCTTAAAGGAGTTACGTTGTAGTGCTCAGTATAGGTTCTTAGTCACACCATCGTACAAGATTAAGTCACAAGATGGGATATTTACTTCATTTTCAAGTTGGTCATATCGGGCTGTCTCCACATGTGTTCATTACTATTAGCCGGTGAATTCAAATGAGGTTCGATTAAAGGTTGATTTGAGAGAATTGTATTGAGAGTATATTTTTGCGACATATTCTCACAAATTATGCTTTCATGGTCTATCTATATTGCATCAGAAGTGTAAATTACGGGTAATTATGGCATGTACACAAGATAATGATGATTCCGATAACTCGCAACCATCAGGAGGGAGAAGAACATGCCAGAAGAAGTAGTGTTTTGTCTTCTGTACGTTGGTTGATCGAGGGAATTGTGCTTTATGTACCAAGTATGTGTATGTGTTCATCGGAGCTTATTACCAACCTTCTGTGCAATACTATGTGAGTTACGTTGTAATGATGCTCCCAGAACGACAACCATGGTGCAAACTCATTAGTATCTACCTTATCCGCTGCGAGATGAGAAGAGAGTTGTCAGTTCACGAGGGAGCAGAAGAATGAAAAAAGGCTCACTAGTTAGGAGGGAGTAATAACCTAAATAGACCATTACAGTTGAAGTTCAGAGCTATAAAGACCTTTGCCTTCAGTGTCAAAGATCAAACGCCGAGATCGTCGGAAGAGAGAACTTCAAGTCTGCCTCAATATCTAGACTACAGAGACTCTGCGCTTCAACACCATCAACATAGTTTACTATTGTTGTAATTTTACATTGTTAATGTATTTATAGGTCTCATTGTAACCATTCACGTGTGACGATATCTTGGAGGGAGATTGTTAGCCTTGCTATTTTATAAAGATAACGTCACACAAGTGAAATGGACTAGATATGTAGCTAGTAGTAACTTCAGAGACTATTAGTGGACATTAGGCAAACTTATTATGTAATGAGCCTATAAATACCCCTCATGACTCTCCATGAGGGGTGTGGGAAAGTGTTAGGTCATTTTGTATTGTTTTATTTAATAAAAGTTCCTTTTTCTCCACCCTCTCTCTACTTTCTCTCACTAGAAAGATGAATACTTTCATCATCTTTGATCAACCTCGACCTCCCGAACCACATAAATCTTGTATATTTTCGGTCCTACAAAAGCACCATACAAATTTAGATAAAATATAATTATTAGTTGTGCTTATAATCTGAACGTCGTGTGTGTAATATCACATTTACAAAATATTAAATACTGCAAAATTCTTGAATATCCATGTATTAAATTAGAATTCCAAAATAAATTTGACTCATGTGTACACACTGTGCGTGCACATAATTATACCTAGTACCCTTTATAAAATTGTTTTTCCCCTTTAATGTGACATAAATAAATTTTTATTCTAATTTTTTACTTTATTGTTATTATTAACTGTAACACACCCATTTTTTATAGATCGCAGCGGATTTAGAGTTGGGGTATAACTTCATGGAAGCAAATACAAGATAATAGAAAACGACTCGAAAAGAGACGTTTTTGAAAAAGTTGTTATCATTCATTTATTCATCAGAGTTTTTATAGTAAAAGTTATACTTTTACCAAAAATGAGGTCCCAAAGACTCCATGTTATGGAAAAACTGATGATTGATAACTATTATAGACGTCCTCATGTCCAGTGTCACACCGTGCCAGGGTTTCTAAAGTGCTCGTATACCTAGGATACATGCTTAAAAGTCAACACTAGGTTGAGTGAGAGTCATAGGTTTTAGTGGGTAAAGGGTGAATACAAGTTCCACAGGGTGAACACAAGCAAAGAGACGTGGCAATTTATAGTGGTTCGGCATGAAGCTCACTCTTCGTCCTACTCCACTCCCCGAGTACCACATTCGAGAGTTATCAAACACTATATCAACACACTCCTTCAGGCGGAGCAATCCATACACATGCTTACATAAGGCTTAACGACACTAAGCATAATGTCGAGTTCTAATCGTAGCTAGAACCAATCTTCACCAAGGCCCACGTGGCCACACGAACAAGCACTCTTGTCCATCTTGAATCTTCACCCGATCCAAGTCTTCACATAATCGACACACTTGGTTCTTCACCCAAACCAAGCCTTCACACTTAGACACACTTGGTTCTTCACCCGAACCAAGCCTTGACACACTAGACATACTTGGTTCTTCACCCGAACCAAGACTACATACATGACTCACTTGGATCTTCACCCGATCCAAGTCTTTACATAATATTTTGACACAATCCTATCCTACACACTAGGACATCATTCTCCTCACACCAATACATGAACTAATCTAGTTACAACACTTCTTGGAGCTACATCACCATCTAAGTTCACACAAATATCCCCTCCTTGACTCACACACAAGTCGGATCACAATGACAATATGTACAGAACCTATCAGTCTATCACCGTAACACTTGTTACGTTTGTGCATGGACACCTATAACATCTCGAGACTTCATTGATGTCGAGAGTTCTTCTCTTGCACTTGACGGAAGAGTAAATCACTTATAAACATATACCGACATGTTATAGTGATCAAAGACTCAAGGGGAAAATAAAAACAGAAAGTTTTGTGTGTGAAAATCCTTATTTTTTGAAGTGTAATAGTTCAGTATTTATAGACGACAGGACTGGTCCGGCGGTCCCGTAAATAGGCGACGGTCCTTTATCACTAAGGGACCGCCGACCCCTTTAAGGGACCGTCCAGAAAAACTTTTTCCTGACGTGGTGAAAACCTATCTGGTGCAGTTTTAGCTGATTGGGGGGAAAATAGCTGTTACACATTTGAATTCAAATATATTTTCTTAATAAAACATTTCTTTAAAAACACCAAAATATTTTTGTGAAAATGTTTTGTCAAACTTAAAAATGTATGTTTATAAGAAAATAAAACTTCTTTGATCACCTAACTAATGACGGTATAAAGTTTGTTCATACCTGAAGTGACGTTGTAGAAGCTTTGTGGAAGTAACAAACCGTAACTTTACATAACATGTCTTTATATTTTGTGATTATCAAAACACAAGAAGATCGAATAATGCGAATAACGTTTTTGACATTATTTGTATTAACAGTTACCATCCTGGCAAAGCTAACGTAGTAGCAGATGCTTTGAGCCGAAAGGAACGAATCAAACCACTTAGAGTTAGGTCATTAGTTATGACTCTTCATTCGAATTTACCTTCTCAAATACTTAAAGCCAAAAATGAAGCCCTAGAAAAGGGAGATCGTAAACTTGAAAATTTACGAGGGATGGATAAGGCTTTTGAGATACGTTCAGACGGAACTCGTTGTATTAAGGGTCGGAGATGGTTACCACATCATGGTAACTTAAGGAATTTGATAATGCACGAGTCCCATAAAACTAAGTACTCCATCCATCCAGGTTCTGACAAGATGTATCAGGATCTGAAGAAACACTATTGGTGGCCTGACATGAAAGCATCCATTGCTAGGTATGTGGGAATGTGTTTAACATGTTCTAGGGTAAAGGCTGAATGTCAAAAGCCATCCGGCTTATTGGTACAGCCTGAGATTCCCATTTGGAAGTGGGAAAGAATTACGATGGATTTATCACAAAACTACCTAGAACATCTAATGGGCATGATACTATTTGGGTAATAGTTGATCGCCTTACGAAATCAGCTCATTTCATTCCTATACGAGAAACGGATGATATGGAAACCCTTGCTAGGTTGTACCTCAAGGAAATAGTTTCCCGACATGGAGTGCCATTATCAATCATATCGGATCGTGACTCTCGTTTCACGTCCAGATTTTGGCAATCTATGCAACGTGCCTTAGGTACTCAGATAGACATGAGTACGGCATATCATCCTCAAACTGACGGTCAAAGTGAGAGAACTATCCAAACTCTTGAGGATATGCTTCGAGCATGTGTAATAGATTTTGGAAAAGGATGGGAGAAACACTTACCGTTGGTAGAATTCTCGTATAACAATAGTTATCACGCTAGTATTAAGGCAGCACCGTATGAAGCACTTTACGGGAGAAAGTGCAGATCTCCGGTCTGCTGGGCCAAAGTTGGAGAAGTACAACTTACGGGTCCAGAGATAATTCATGAGACAAATGAGAAAATAGTTCAAATACAGCAACGCTTACAGGCCGCTAGGGATCGGCAAAAGAGTTATGCCGATAATACACGTAAGCCTTTAGAATTCCAAGTCGGAGAAAGGGTTATGATGAAAGTTTCGCCTAGGAAAGGTGTCTTTCATCTCGGAAAGCAAGGAAAGCTTAGTCCGAGATACATTGGACCATTTAAGGTTTTAGAACGAATTGGTCCAGTGGCATACCGACTTGAACTACCGAAAGAACTAGGAAATATACACGACACATTTCACGTCTCTAACCTTAAGAAGTGTCTATCGGATGAATCACTCATCATTCCTATGAAAGAGCTTAATTTGGATGATAAGCTCAATTTCATAGAAGAACCAGTCCAAATCATGGACCGAGATGTCAAAAATCTAAAACATCATCGGATTCCTATCGTCAAGGTACGGTGGGACTCTAGGAGAGGACCAGAGTATACTTTGGAACGAGAGGATAAAGTCCGTGCTAAATATCCCCATCTGTTCTCACCTACACCCACTAACACTAGCTAAATCTCGGGACAAGATTTTCTTTTAGGATGGGAGACTGTAGTAACCCACAAATTTCCCACTAACTCCCTATAGGATAGAAATGCCTTACTAACTTAACTTAGGCCCTTATAAAGCACAAACTAGGTTAGAAATGCCTATAGGAATTTCCCGAGCCAAATTTTTGCCTTATTATCTCTTTATGACATAACTAACCCTTAGATAAGCTCACGTATCCACAAATGCCAACCACTACTATGTTTACTGAATGTAAACATCCTGGTATGTCAAGTCAAGGTCACAAACACATTTTCACTAAGTAAACTATCACTCTAGTACACTATACTTGCCAGAAAACCCTAAGTGCACCTATGTGTTTTCGGTTAACTTTAAAACCCTAATTGCTTATCCATACATGCTATAAAGTGTTCAAGGCTTAGGTATGACTTACATTAGTGACCTTAGGATATATTAGACTCCCTAGATCATAGTACAACTCCCTAGAACTTATGTACAAGTCTCATAAGCACAAAACCCTAACTAGGTCATAACTTCCCGGAACTAGGTCTAAACTTTCCCAAATCTTTACCATAAGCTACCATCACTTAGTATAAGCCTCATAGGACTTAGTATTAGTCACTAAACACTCATAGGACACTAAATTAGGCACCAAACCCTAGACAAAACCCTAAATCCTTTCTAGACAAAACTAGGTTAAAACAAACCCAAAAACCTAGATTTAACCTACCATAAGCTACTTAGCACCCTAGCACCACCACTAAGTAGCTTATGCAGCACCTTAGACCTAATCTATCACCCTACCACCCACCTCTATCACCACCTTGTCACCTCCTTCCCTAAACCGCCTCTACACCACCATTTCACACCACAAGTAGTATTTTCTTAATTCAGGTGTGTTGCTTAATGGTGGTATTTTATATTTTCTGTACTTTCTGTGAAAATATCATTCCTGGAGGATTGAACACAAGAAAATATATTTTGCTTACAAACGCATAATGGAGGATCAAACCGAGCAAATCTCAGGGGTGTTTTCCGTTCTAATTCTTTTTATTTCCTGTTTTTAACTTTTAATGCAAACAACAAGGACGTTGTTTAACTTAAGTGGGGGGATGGAGAATTAGAACGCTTACTTGTCCTAAATTTTCAAAAATATGCTTTAATCTATACTTAATGTATCAAAATTTAAAATTTTTTAGCATGTTTTTGTTAAATCTAAGTTGCATAGCCGCACACATAACTTTATTTGCTAAAATATTTTTGTGCATGTGACTAATAAACTTTAGAACTTGGCTTGTATACTATTTGAGTCCACCATAATGAGTATTATTAATATAATTGGAGTGACTTGTCTAACTTGGTAAATTTCTATGATTACACCCAAAAAGCCTATTATATGTTTTGTGTTATTAACTAACTACACTGGTTAGTTAACGCCCGTATAAAACCCTTTGTTACTCTCATTTTTAAAGTAAGATACCCCTAGAAAAACCCTCAGAGCCATTCCTTTCATTTCATACACCTGTGTTAATTGTTTCGTTACACCTTAAACCTTAGCCTACTCTATAGATTAATGTCTGTGGTTAGTTGCTTTAGACAAAGTGTGTTTCCTTGCGTCACCTGTGTTCGTGTGTGTAAATCCATTTATTTGGTTAGGTCGGGAAATTGCACAATGCAATTGAGTAAAAGTAAATATTGTATAATTTGAGTCTTATTATTTTCGTGTGTTTACTACTTTCACTATTTACCATTGTTTCTGAAGTTATGAAAAGTATAGAAAAATTATCCAGAGTTATCGTTATAGTGAAGTGGTGAAATTTTACACATCTTAGTATAATTACGGCCCCTTTGATGAAGGTAAGCGCTTTGGCTGGCTACCTATAATATAAAGATCCTTCACTACACACTTTAGATATCTGTTTCCATCCAATCAAAGACGGCGAAGCGCCCCTAATCTAAAGGCCAAAGAGTGCTCTTTGCGACTTCCATAGGTCCTTGGTTCGACCTCCTAATGAGAATTGAGGTCCTTGCGCGGGCGTCTCATCCCTAAGACTTGTTTGCTCTGTATGGAGTGCCCCGTGGTTCCTCGTAAAAAAATCAAAAAAATAGAAAAGAAAAAGAAAGAAGAAAAATTGGAAGTTTGTTTTAGCCAATTATGTAAAGTTTTGTATTAAGTGGGTGATATCNTGTATACTATTTGAGTCCACCATAATGAGTATTATTAATATAATTGGAGTGACTTGTCTAACTTGGTAAATTTCTATGATTACACCCAAAAAGCCTATTATATGTTTTGTGTTATTAACTAACTACACTGGTTAGTTAACGCCCGTATAAAACCCTTTGTTACTCTCATTTTTAAAGTAAGATACCCCTAGAAAAACCCTCAGAGCCATTCCTTTCATTTCATACACCTGTGTTAATTGTTTCGTTACACCTTAAACCTTAGCCTACTCTATAGATTAATGTCTGTGGTTAGTTGCTTTAGACAAAGTGTGTTTCCTTGCGTCACCTGTGTTCGTGTGTGTAAATCCATTTATTTGGTTAGGTCGGGAAATTGCACAATGCAATTGAGTAAAAGTAAATATTGTATAATTTGAGTCTTATTATTTTCGTGTGTTTACTACTTTCACTATTTACCATTGTTTCTGAAGTTATGAAAAGTATAGAAAAATTATCCAGAGTTATCGTTATAGTGAAGTGGTGAAATTTTACACATCTTAGTATAATTACGGCCCCTTTGATGAAGGTAAGCGCTTTGGCTGGCTACCTATAATATAAAGATCCTTCACTACACACTTTAGATATCTGTTTCCATCCAATCAAAGACGGCGAAGCGCCCCTAATCTAAAGGCCAAAGAGTGCTCTTTGCGACTTCCATAGGTCCTTGGTTCGACCTCCTAATGAGAATTGAGGTCCTTGCGCGGGCGTCTCATCCCTAAGACTTGTTTGCTCTGTATGGAGTGCCCCGTGGTTCCTCGTAAAAAAATCAAAAAAATAGAAAAGAAAAAGAAAGAAGAAAAATTGGAAGTTTGTTTTAGCCAATTATGTAAAGTTTTGTATTAAGTGGGTGATATCGCCACTATTTGTTGTTGTACTATATTTATGGATTGAATGGGAGTTGACCGTTATGGGAACGCCAACTAAGGTTTATTCTTTGATTAAGAGTTTATTGAGTATAATTCGTGTCTACCTAAAGCGTGAGTTACATGAGTCAAAAAGCGTGAGTTATTCAATGATATGAGTCTTATTCATGGGATGGTTGGGAAAGTGATTAACCACACTTAGGACTTTAATCTATTTGTTTGTTTATTTTTTATTTTACACCAATTTATATCCTAAATGTCATCCCTACCCAACCGTATCGTTGTATTCGTTGTTAGCTTTTGAGCATCCGGATATGGTGATGGCCAAGTGAGAATATTAAATATATGAATAAGGTAGTGACCATCCGAGTATTAGATTAATTGACTAACGCGCCAGCGATCTAGTGTGTGACTTGGTGACCATCCGTTATGCAAATAACGCGCTAGCGATCCAAGAAGTACATTAGTGACCATCCATTAGTTGAAGCGTCGAAGACTCGCACTGGCGATCTACTAAGTTTACGCAGGAGATGTTTGAACAAAGCTAGGTTTAACCCTTAAGCCTCAAAACCCTTTTTACCGCTTTAGACTTGTCACTCCTTAGCTTTAGTGGATGAGATGTGTATCCTTGCCAAGCATATGATAGAATATTCGTCACAACTAAACAATTAAACGATTAGATCGGTTTGAATGGTATATTTTAATTTTGTTTCTAACTCGTTAAGTGTTTGGTTTTGCAAATTATGATGAGACGAATAAGTGCTTAATTATAAAAATAAATCCTAATATCCTTTAGGATACATTTTCATAAGTTATAATCTAAAGGTTTACTTGAGGACAAGTAAAGTTCAAGTGGAGGGATATTTGATGACATCAAATAAGTACATTATATTGTCATCATTTGTCCTATATAATTGACTTGTTTTATTATGTTTTATATGAGAATCGATACTTAATTGTTTACTTTAGTAATTCTCAGGTAAAAACAAGCAATTGGTGAAACTTGGCGATTTTGGATGAAATATGGAGCAAAATGATCAAGATGGAAAAGTCTACTGAAATCCAGAAGATACGCCACATTATTTTAGACAGATGCGCCGTACTATCATACTTAGACGAATTCGAAGACCATTACCTGACTTTGAAGAATGCGCCGCATCAGAATATANTAGTAATTCTCAGGTAAAAACAAGCAATTGGTGAAACTTGGCGATTTTGGATGAAATATGGAGCAAAATGATCAAGATGGAAAAGTCTACTGAAATCCAGAAGATACGCCACATTATTTTAGACAGATGCGCCGTACTATCATACTTAGACGAATTCGAAGACCATTACCTGACTTTGAAGAATGCGCCGCATCAGAATATATCATGCGCTGCATATGAAACTTTGGTCAACAAAGAAGATCCAACTTGTTCTACTCTAGATATGCCGCATTACATTATCAACATGCGCCGTATCCATATCAAGAATTCACCAAATACTATTCAAGATACTGAAGGACATGCGCCGCATAAAGATTCAAGTTACGCCGCATCTGAAGACGGTGTACGAATATTCCAGAATATATTAATCTTAGACCCCACGCGAAGTTAAGTACATGCGCCGCATCTACTTATGCGATGCGCCGCATCGAGCCCTCAGACAGAACCTATAAATACCCCAAGAGTCAGATGAATTTTATGTGCATCAAAACCCTAAGGAGACAAATTCAGACGACTTGGCAACACAAGACACACTACAATAGAAGATCTGAGAGCAGTAAGAAGGTCCTACATGTATTTAATTCATTAAGTATTTTGTTTTATTTGTAATAGTAAGCTTTAATTCATCAGGATTGATGGGCTTGTGGCCACCATAATGCTCCCCTTAAAATTGCTTTCCCATCAATTAAAGTTTATATGTTGATGTGTTTTGGTGACTTGTATATGTGCGTTGATAACCTCTGTGTCTAGCTGAGTTTAGCTTGGGCTGCCATACCCCCTCCTCGCCTACTTATCTAGTGTCTAGAAAGTGGGATATGTATAAGTGATCATTAAGAGTTTACTCGCCTATATTTATGATCCAACAAGACAGATTAGATTACGATACACAACATATAAAACTAGCAATAAAACAAGTGACAAGCTACTTAACTATCAGGACAGGCCTTCTATCTGTATCTATTATCTATTTGTGTACGTGTTTGCTAATCGCTGATTTGTTCTCATTAGTTTAATTTACTATTTAACTACCAAATCATGCTAGTCTCTCAGACTAAACCCCCCTTGCGTTAGATTAGATTGTAAAACTAACTTAGAACATTAAAATACCGATAGACAAACTAGGAATTACGTTCCACTGTTAGTGATCGACACTCTGCTTACCACTATATACATACTGATCGGATACACTGTCCGTTAGTGTGTGTGTTATAGGATAAGTCGGCTAAATATAAATGTAAAACTTGAAATAGGCAATCACTCTATACAACACCGTGACACATTTTTGGTATTAGAACTAAAATATTTTGATATATGTGCATTTACAAATTTTTGGTATTAGAACTAAAATATTTTATCATTACCCGTGTTCTAGTTTTTGACCCGTGTATGCACGGGGTTATTAAACGCGGATTAGGTTCGGACAATGACCATAACTAATAATATTATTTCAAATATATTTGATCAGGTTTGAAAATATGATCAAATATGTTTAACAATCTTATTGTTTGAGTAGGTTAATTTGATATTTTAGCATAACTCAATTCATTGAATACAAATGTTAATAGGGCTGANGTTTAAAGTATATAGGGTTTTTGTAAAATTTGACGATTATTCGCGCATAGCGGCGACCGTCTATAGTAGCGTTAATTTGTGTGTGCCAATTTTTTGTTATGTATATATAGATGTGTAGTAAGTGAGAGTGAAAAAAGTTAATGATTTAAACTGTAATGAGTAAGGTTATTTTAGTCTAACAACATTATTCATTTTTAATATTTTAATTTTAAGCAAATGTGTTTTCTTTTTATATGTTGTATAGATATATAAATCTTTTAAAAATTATGAAGATCGAAGATTTTACACTTAAGTTCATAAAATTTATTTAAAATTAACTAATCAGTATATAACATTTATTTACACTTACGTCCGAAATTTAAATAAATAAATAAATAAATAAAACTTTTTTTTCTATGCCAAATTTATCAATAGTTTAACTGAACCAATTCAAGTTTATTAGCCAATAAAATAACTTAATTTTGTAATTGAGCTATCTTATTAGTTAATAAAAGATGAAATTATCACACAATATTCTTCTTTTATTATATAAAAGATGTATAACACCTTTTCTTGAAATGTATATAAAACATGTTCAATGTATAAACTTCTCACAGCATGGGTGTAGTCAAAGTTACCCACCAAAGTTATCTCCTAACTTTGGTATTACCATTTACCACACCACCTTCAAAGTTATTGTCAAAGTTATCCATCAAAGTTGTTGAATCAACTCTGAATACGTAATTCAATACTATTCATAGTTTTTTTTATCGACATCATTCTACAACTTGGTATTAGCACATCCGTTGCTTTAATACTCGAAATACAGAACTCAAAAGTAAAAGGGCAAACTGCAATAAACATTTTTAAGATTTGACTTAGTATTGAAAATTATACCACTTGAGGACAGAATTTTGTTAATACTTGAAAATTAAGTAGTTTGGTCGTAATTAAATAGGGGTTGGGTAGGGGTAAAAATGGAATTCGGATCTCAAAACCTGTGTAGTACGATGATCAGGCCAACACCCAATCAAATGACGAAAACACATCGGATATTGTCAAAAAAGCAATGCCAGCGGTACCTAATTAGTAATTACCTCTCTAAAATAATTCTCGCATTAAAGTATAGACTAGGTTACATCTTACATATATCAAACGTTTGAAAATAATCATACGTAAGCAATGTGAGTGGGAATTGATTTGCACACATTTCATATTGATTGGACACTCCAATAAATGCATTAGTTACTTGTACATTATTAATATACTGCTTTAACTGTTTGTACACTGGAGTATCCCAATAAAAATTTGAAGTGTGCAAATCATCTCCCAATGTGAAAACCACTAGCATAACCAAAAACAGGAATCATATGTATCTTATTGATTTATGCTCGTTTGTTAATGTTCTTTCATTTATGCTCGGTTAGCATCTAGAGAACAAAAATAGAACAAACTTAGGCAGGCTATTAATAGATGAAATGAACATAACAAAGCCTTCCATTTACCAGTCTATGTTTGTTCGTTTGTCAGTTTTATCTCTACTATTTATAAACCAAATTTGCTATTTTTGAAACTTGAAAACTCTCACAAAATAGTAAAGTGATTTGCATAATCTACACTTGATTAAAAATGATAATAATATCAACCGCTAAATTAATATTTTATATATTGTTTAATCATCAAACTTTTATTATTTTTCTTTTATAAGTCATAAACTATCTTTTCGAAATGACTACAAATTGAACTCGTAAGTTTGTATCAAGAGTCACATCAGAACGACAAATTCACAAGTATAATTATTAGCCACTATACAACGTCTTTTTGCGCGAATATTCATCTAGTTACCATATATTGATATAATACAGCAACTTACATTCAAACTACCTAAACATATTTATTACTGGGATACAATAAATCACAATATCATAAACGTCAATATTTCCCATGTGAAAAATAACCTTTTGGTCCGTTAGTGAATATGTTCAAATTTTTCGAGTAATGCAACGTACTTATAATGATGGCACAGGGCTTTCAAAATCAACGGGACGACCCTGATCAAGGGTTACACTAAAATCACAAATTCGCAAGTATAATTATTTCCCGCTATACACCATTACTTTGCGCGGATATTCGTCTAGTTTATAGAAAGGAAAAAAAAAATGTTCGTCTTCGTTTGGTTCGATTTTAACCTACAAGTGGGGCCGAACAGTTATCTACAAAAAAACAGTGTGCAGTGGATTTTCTAGTCGTTATTTTCTTTGAAGATGTGATGCACATGCATATATTCTCGTAAAGCGTTGAGAATTTGAGGTAAAAAAACCTTTATGGTCTTCATCTTCAATAATTTTTACTCATGGATTTCATTATACAGGTACTAAAAGACAGCAATTTGAAAATGAAAGCAACGTTCTTTGACTTTGCTTGCATATCTTTATGGTAAATTACACTTTTGCATATACAAACATTTTAGTTGAAACTTGAAAGGATTTGAGTTTGAGTGTTAAAGAATTACATGTTCACTGCTTTTGGATTATTATCCTCTTATATGTTAAGATAAATAGTTACTCTCACCTATATATCGTCTATGTTAGGCCACATGTTCCATTAGTAAATATTTCCTCACAATCAAATTGACAAGGTTGTATGTCTAAGTATTTTTATAAATTGTCTTCTTAAATAAATTAAGAAAAGCTACTGTATTACGGTGCATCTTTTATAAATTGGATTGTTAGTCTGGTAGACTAGTACAATCTTCATGCTTTATTGGCCATACTGTTCCCAGATAGACTCGCGTTCGAATCCCATCCGTGGCACTATGCTCCCATATAGGTACCCATCTCCGCAAAACCTATGGGCTCACTGGAGAGACTTTGTGGATATAAGCACAAGAGTCCGAGTGTCTCGGCTCACTCCAGTTGGTGCCCCACTAGGCCAGGAGAGTTGCCCGGAGCCATTCCTTGTGGGGTGGATAATGGCCGGTGCCAAAAGACACCCGGGGTCAGGATGTTCCCGCCAATCTACACATTTTTTTTTTACT
The DNA here is from genome assembly GCA_014162995.1 of Artemisia annua. NCBI lineage: Eukaryota > Viridiplantae > Streptophyta > Magnoliopsida > Asterales > Asteraceae > Artemisia > Artemisia annua. Next base: position 29,369 of record LBNU01034019.1, read on the forward strand.
GTTCATGAAAGAAATACACTATACACCCACCTAAATTGTTTAGATTAAATTTGCAGCTAGTTTCTGTAGTTCTTGTTGATATATGGCTCATATTTAAATAAGTTTACATTCAATGAATAAGTTTACATTCATTGAATCACAAGCAAGTGGATTGCAAGTGGTATGTTGCAACTAGTAAGAAGAATCTTTGGAAGCAACTTGGAGCAACATTGAAGCCTATAAATAGGACCACCCTCGTTGAGTATTAAGCACACCAAAATACACATACAAGTAATCTTGTAGTGTTCTCTCTTCTTTTCTTTGGTACTAGTAGATTACTAGTTTTGTAATATATTTCTTTGATTAAGAAAGATATAATTTGTGGTGTTACATTCTCTTTTTCACTTTCATGTTGTCTACTTTTCAATAAGCTAGTATGAGGTATAGTAGTGGTGTTGAAACATTCACACTCTTTACCTAGTCGGTGGGGTATTATCGCGGTTATTCCACAACAAGTGGTATCAAGAGCCGAGGTTATTCTTAGTATGCTCTGTGGTTGCAATTTATTTTGATCCTCCACATCAGAAAAGAATTATGTTGGTTTTTTGGTTGAAGCTATTGAAAATTAATTTATACACGAAATGGTGGATGGCAAAGTTGACAAACCTTCCACATCGGTGGATCCAACATCTCCAAGTTGGGCTAGACCACTCTTGACGAATGCAAGATTGGCGGTGGAGGTTTTTGATGGCACAGGCCATTTTGGTATGTGGCAAAGTGAGGTTCTAGACGTTCTTTTTCAGCAAGGTCTAGACATTGCCATTGAAGAAAGTAAACCAGAGGATGTAGAAGAGAGGAATTGGTTAACCATCAATCGGTTAGCTTGTGGTACGGTTCGCTCATGTCTTTCAAGAGAGCAAAGATATGCTTTCTCAAAAGAAACATCCGCCTACAAACTGTGGGTGGCATTGGAAGAGAAATTTCTGAAGAAAAATTGTCAGAATAAGCTCTTCATGAAGAAGCGACTCTTTCGCTTCACATATGTACCGGGTACCACGATGAATGATCACATTACCAGTTTTAACCAACTGGTAACCGATTTGATGAATATGGATGAGGTGTTCAAAGACCAGGATCTAGCATTGATACTGTTGGGATCGCTTCCAGAGGAGTACGAGTTGCTTGAAACAACTCTACTTAATGGGAAGGATGATGTGTCTCTTAGTGAAGTTTGTGCTGCTTTGTATAGTAAAGAACTGAGAAGGAAGGACAAGCAGATTAGTTCAGGTGGAGACGCAGAGGTTTTGCTAGTCAGAGGTCGTTCGCAGAAGAAGGGCACCGATAAGAGATGGAGATCCAAGTCGAGGCAGAGACTAAGCAAAGATGAATGTGCCTTTTGTCATGAAAAAGGTCATTGGAAAAGAGATTGTCCTAAGTTGAAAACCAAGGACAATCACTACAAAGGGAAAGCTGTAGCAGAGGCGAATGTCACCAAGTGTGATGATGAAGAATCAGATCTCTCACTTGCAACATCGTCAACCAAGAATGCTTCTGATGTATGGCTATTAGATTCCGCATGTAGCCATCATATTACACCACATCGAGAGTGGTTTAGTAATTTTGAAGAACATGAGGAAGTTGTTTATACGGCAGACGAAACTCCCCTCACTACTCATGGGATTGGTTCCGTTCGATTGCAGAATGAAGACGGAACAATTGTGACCTTGAAAGGTGTTCGTTATTCGCCAAAGTTGAAAAAGAATCTCATTTCCGTCGGTACCTTAGAATCTAAAGGATTCGAAGTAAGAGCAAAGGATGGGGTTATGAAGATCATCTCTGGCGTACTTGTAGTAATGAAGGGTATTCGTAAAATAAACAACACGTATCACTACAAGGGTAGAACAGTTGTTGGAACTGTAGCAGCTGTTACCGATGGTGATAGAAATTCAGAAGCTGTGAAGCTATGGCATATGCGCTTAGGACATGCAGGAGAGAAATCCTTGAATTTGCTCATAAAGCAAGGATTATTGAAAGGAGTTAGTTCCTGTAAGTTGGATCTCTGTGAGCATTGCATCAACGGGAAGACAACAAGGGTGAAATTTGGGACAGCTATCCACAAGACACAAGGTATCTTGGATTATGTCCATTCTGACGTATGGGGTCCCTCAAAGACAAGCTCTTTAGGAGGGAGACACTACTATGTGACCTTTGTTGATGACTTTTCTCGAAGAGTTTGGGTGTACACGTTGAAGACAAAGGATGAAGTGCTAGGAGTGTTCATCAAGTGGAAAAAGATGATGGAAACTCAGACGTGCAGAAAGATCAAACATCTCCGAACAGATAACGGCGGAGAGTATAAAAATGATCAGTTCACAAAATTTTGTGAAGACGAAGGCATTGTCAGACACTTCACTGTCAGGCATACACCACAACAGAACGGGGTGGCAGAACGCATGAACCGAACCTTGCTGGAGAAAGTTCGGTGTATGTTATCCAATGCTGGGTTGGGTAAAGAATTTTGGGCTGAAGCTGTGACGTATGCGTGTCACCTCGTTAATCGTTTGCCATCTACTGCTATTGATGGGAAAACACCATTTGAGAAATGGTATGGAAGACCTGCTACGGATTATGATTCCTTGCATGTTTTTGGTTCCGCTGCATATTATCATGTGAAGGAATCAAAGTTGGATCCCAGAGCAAAGAAAGCATTGTTCATGGGGATCACCTCTGGAATCAAAGGCTATCGTCTATGGTGTCCAGAGACGAAGAAGACGATCTTTAGCAGGGATGTCACCTTTAATGAATCTACCATGTTGAAGAAGGTGAATGCTAAGCAGTTAGATGGAACTCCCAAAAAGGTGGAGTTTGAAAGAATAATTGTACCAGATGATAGAGAAACAATTGATGATTCTCCTGTGGTAGAAGGAGGTTATGAAGAAGAGGAGGTTCAAACCGAAGAACCTCCACAGCAACAACATGAATCAATTGCTACCAGCAAGCCCAAAAGAAACACTAAAAGGCCTGCTCGCCTTAATGATATGGTGGCTTGTGCATCTTCAATTGCAGCTGATGATGTTCCTACTACTTACTCTGAAGCGGTTCGAGACTCAGAGAGCGAGAAGTGGAGGATTGCCATGAGCGAAGAAATGCAGTCTCTTGAGAAGAATCAGACATGGGAGTTAACCAACCTCCCAAAAGGGAAGAAGGCAATTGGATGCAAATGGGTGTATGCAAAGAAAGAAGGATTTCCTAGCCAAGATGATGTTCGCTACAAAGCAAGATTGGTAGCTAAAGGCTACGCTCAGAAAGAGGGAATTGATTACAATGAAGTTTTTTCTCCAGTGGTAAAGCATTCCTCTATTAGAATTTTGTTGGCTTTGGTAGCACAGTTGGATTTGGAACTAGTTCAGATGGATGTGAAGACTGCATTTCTACATGGAGACTTGGAAGAGGAAATCTATATGGTTCAGCCAGAAGGATTCAAAGTTGCTGGAAAAGAGCATGAAGTGTGTAAGCTTCATAAATCGTTGTACGGATTGAAGCAATCCCCAAGACAGTGGTACAAGCGATTTGATAAGTTTATGTTGGAGTCGAAGTACACAAGAAGCAAATATGACCATTGTGTCTATTTGAAAAAGCTACAAGATGGGTCCTTCGTATATCTGCTTCTATATGTAGATGATATGTTGATCGCTTCTCAAAGTATAGACGAGATTAAAGAGTTAAAGACTCGATTGAAAAGCGAATTTGAGATGAAGGATCTCGGTGAAGCAAAGATGATTCTCGGCATGGAGATAGTCAGAGATAGAAAATTGAGGAAGCTATGTTTGACTCAGAAACAGTATCTGAGAAGGATTCAAAAGCGTTTTAGGTTTGACAAGCAAACAAAACGAGTTAGTACTCCACTTGCTTCTCAATTTAAGATCAGTGCTGCTATGTCACCGAAAAATGATGCAGAGAGGGCATACATGGAGAAAGTGCCTTATGCAAATGTTGTTGGTAGCTTAATGTATGCTATGATATGTACTCGGCCAGATATTAGTCATGCTGTTGGTATGGTGAGCAGGTATATGCATAACCCTGGTAAAGGACATTGGCAAGCTGTTAAATGGATATTAAGGTATATCCACAACACAGTCGGTGTAGGGTTAGTATTCGAACATGAAAGTAGTCAGTGGGTAGAAGGATACTGTGATTCAGACTATGCCGGAGACTTAGACAAGCGAAGATCTACGACAGGCTATATATTTACTCTGGCAAAAGCTCCAATTAGTTGGAAGTCTACCTTACAGTCAACTACTTTTGACAAGCAAACAAAACGAGTTAGTACTCCACTTGCTTCCTAATTTAAGATCAGTGCTGCTATGTCACCGAAAAATGATGCAGAGAGGGCATACATGGAGAAAGTGCCTTATGCAAGTGCTGTCGGTAGCTTAATGTATGCTATGATATGTACTCGACCAGATATTAGTCATGCTGTTGGGATGGTGAGCAGGTATATGCATAACCCTGGAAAAGGACATTGGCAAGCTGTGAAATGGATATTGCGGTACATCCATAACATGGTCGATGTAGGGTTAGTATTCGAACATGGAAGTAGTCAGTGGGTAGAAGGATACTGTGATTCAGACTATGCCGGAGACTTAGACAAGCGAAGATCTACGACAGGCTATGTATTTACTCTGGCAAAAGCTCCAATTAGTTGGAAGTCTACCTTACAGTCAACTACTGCTTTGTCAACTACGGAAGCAGAGTATATGGCTATTACAGAGGCTGTAAAGGAGGCAATTTGGCTTCAAGGGTTGCTCGGTGAACTTGGAATCAATCAGAAATTTGTCACGATGCATTCTGACAGTCAAAGTGCAATTCACTTAGCGAAGAATCAAGTTTATCACGCAAGGACGAAGCATATCGATGTTCGGTATCATTTCATACGAGAGGTACTGGAAGAAGGTGGAGTCAGAATCCAGAAGATCCATACTTCTAAGAATCCCGCAGATATGCTGACTAAAGTGTTAGCTGGGATCAAGTTCAATTACTGTATAGACTTGATCAATGTTTTGGAAAGCTGAAGATTGGTTTGAAGACTCCACCAACGATGGTTGACGGCGAGATTAAAGAATTGATATTCGCCAAGGTGGAGATTTGTTGATATATGGCTCATATTTAAATAAGTTTACATTCAATGAATAAGTTTACATTCATTGAATCACAAGCAAGTGGATTGCAAGTGGTATGTTGCAACTAGTAAGTAGAATCTTTGGAAGCAACTTGGAGCAACATTGAAGCCTATAAATAGGACCACTCTCGTTGAGTATTAAGCACACCAAAATACACATACAAGTAATCTTGTAGTGTTCTCTCTTCTTTTCTTTGGTACTAGTAGATTACTAGTTTTGTAATATATTTCTTTGATTAAGAAAGATATAATTTGTGGTGTTACATTCTCTTTTTCACTTTCATGTTGTCTACTTTTCAATAAGCTAGTATGAGGTATAGTAGTGGTGTTGAAATATTCACACTCTTTACCTAGTCGGTGGGGTATTATCGCGGTTATTCCACAACAGTTCTGTACTCGAATTTGATACATCAATCAGCTTTAACTTTTGACTCATTAACCAACCAAAGCCAGTACCTTTTGTACACATGAAAATTTAACCTATGTTGATCACATAGACTTCACAAAATATAAGATCTCTGAATGTTTTAGCTCAAGCAGAAGCAGGGTTACATGCTATTCTCAAAATCGACACTTCAACAGTTAAACTATAAATCTGAATAAATATTATTGCCAACTGTTTTCTATGGGAGGCCTAAATTATGTAAGGCCTAAATTCATGCCTAAATCTGCGTGTCATTATCCTAATGGCTGCAAAGGACCTACTTTTCACAAATCATCATAATCATGCCACATATGTTTAAACATGAATTTAAACACATAATTAGGCTCTCTGTGGATTATAAATAAAATATTTAAGGATATTGATCAAGGCAGTTGTACAAGATGACATTCACAAATAGAAAGGTAAAAATCAGCCTTAATGTTTATAAATGAGATTGCCATTTACAAAACTCTAAAAAACTCTAAAAAGGAAAGGCGAAATTAAGGACATTGCATCTCTTTAGGTACACATAAAGATGATGTGACGTGCTGACACATTTTCGACAAGTCAATGATGGATTTCTTCAAGGATCCACCAGCATAACCCATACCGACTCCTCGCTTGCTTTCTACTTCATGATTCATCTTCGAATTCATGTGCAAGCGAGAACTACCCAACCAAGATACCACAGTTTTGGTTCAAAATATGCAGCAACAAAGAAATCTACTTTTCGTCACAAGAGTCAGACTCAATTTGATCATGACTGACATCTTGGCCTTCGTGATTTGGGTCGGCATCACTGGATGAATTGTCAAAAGATTCACGGGCCATGAGAAAGCAGCCACCTTCTTTAGGCTTGTAGTCCTTACCTCGCCATATAACTATTTGTTCTTTCTCAAATGCCACTAGGATGCATGGAACCAAGTCCTAAAACGACAAGTATACATAAGAACTACTTATCATAATCAACAGCCGGATAAAAGTAAAAGGAAAAATTAACATTAATAATTCTAAAGAGTATAAACGTTAAAAATGGAAATACATACAGATAAAACATAATCAGTCAAGCTTTTATGCTAGTTAAATGGTAATTGTAGGTTTGTAGCTACTCCAGCTTTTATGTTTTTCACATAGTATGTATGCAAGACACCCAGATACTAAAACCTCTCATTTTACGTTGTATATTTACCCTTTCTCCCTTGGAATTGGCCAGGTTGGTTTACTAAACTTCTGTTACAAAAAACCCCAGTGCAGGCCAAAATGACGAATATGGTGTAAGATTACGTGCTAATTCGACTAACATGTCTTAGCCCTAACTTAAACCAAATTATTTTTTGTGGAGTAAATTGCAAAAATCATCCCTGTGGTTTGGCCAAATTCCAGGCGCAGTCCCTACAAACTTAAACGTTCAGACGTTGGTGTGCAGTTATTATCCAGGAGTGCAATAATTGCACTCCAATTTCCCACAGGGACTGCCCGTGTGCACTTCCGATGTTGTAGGGACTGCGCCTGCAAATTGGCTAATCCATAGGGACCGGTTATGCAATTTATTCTTTTTTGTGTGCTTTCCCTATGTATAATCCCTTTTTTCAGATTTAGGGCGTGTTAGTTCTTTTAGCATGTAACTTGCACATGATTTGCCACTTGGTTTTCAGACTGGGATTTTTGACAAGTAAGTAATGCAGACTCGCCGAATTCCAAAGATTAAGGATATTTATAACAGGCAAGCTAGAACTGGTAATCTTTGGATGACCTGCATAGATATCATCCTCTCCTTTCTCATCTTGAAACTATCTTCAACCGTTTGATTAAAATTAGTAGAAGAAAGTCCGGTAACATAAATGAAAACTAATTCAAATTTTATACTAAGATGTTAGTAAACATCATCTGTTAGCTTTTAGGTTTGTGATTAAGTGATCATGGTGCACTGTTATAGATATATTAATTTTATCACTTACCCTCAACTTGGCACCTAGCTTCTTATAATCTTTCTTCTCCAAACCTTGGCAATCGATTCGCACCAGCTCCTCCACAAGAAAGGCATCTCTTATCATCGGAACAAGACCACCATAATAACCGTTTTTTGCTGCATTAGCACACTGTGTCAAAACATAAATTAAATCAAGACAGCACTATTACATAGTTCTCACAACTGAACAGTGAACAATTACCGAGTTTCGTGAGGGCAGGAACAGCTAAACCTTTCTTCCTCATTTCCTTTGTTTCTTCGATACTTAGACCTTCAATAGTAGTTTTAATAAGCTTCGGATATATGGGCTCTTGGGGCTTCCATAGCATTAATGGAATTACCGGCCTCTTCTTAGGGTTGTAATTTCTGCCTCTGTACAATATAAGTGAACCACCGTGTCTGTGTATGATCTTACCAAATGCTTTATCCTGGAACATATACGCGGAGTTCCATCATGTTTATGCTTTTTATAACGTTAAGCAACCTACAATTAATTTAAAAAAACCTTCAATCAACTACAATTGTGATCCAACTATATTTCCACAGCAAAAAGTGTTATCATCAATTGACTAACTTCCTCTTGTTCTACTTTACTTAAGATTTTGTTTATAATCCGAATGTCTTACCTATCTGCAAATTGTGACTTTTAATGAAACAGTATGATTTAATGAGAAACGCTAAAAAACATTATACATCCTTAATGTATACGCACTAAAAGAAAACGATCGTACCTCTAACAGTTCACACATTTTTCAAATCAGCATTTATCAAACCCATAGTCCCATACAACTAATCCTAGCGTTTTCAGCCTATAATCCATTTTATAATATACTTGAAACTAAATGGAACTGCAAATTTTGAAATGAGAAAATAGTATCTCTTAAAATGTCTGACTGGAAACAAATACTACCACATTTAGCGCCATTATCACCATTCCAGGATTTAGAGTATTTTCATTT
>LBNU01034019.1:37977-51705 GCA_014162995.1 Artemisia annua
GGGGGGGGGGTTAAAGTTCTTTTTTGGGTTTGAACCCAATAAAAAAAATTTGTTCTGTTCTATAGAGAACTTTGTTGAAAACATTTTTCTATAAAAAAATTGCCATCCACAAATTGTGATAGTTGACGGAAACAACAATATAATAAATAAAAAAATGCATGCCCGTCCAACGGACCAAGTGCTGGAGAATTTCTACACGTAAAAAACGCATACACACTAAAAGAAAAAAATCTTACCTCTAACTGTGCGCACACATTTTTCATATCAACAGTCGGTACACCCATACATTTAATCCTAACTGCCTCAGCTTGTTTCCAGTTATTATGAATGTCATTCAACATGTTGTGTGTTAATCCATCCCTTCCTACAAAGACACGCATATAAATACATATCACCACCAAGAAAAAGTAGCAGATTCATAAGATGAAAAAGAGTGTATTAAACATCCAAGTAAGTCATTCACATATAGTTTTGCAGATCCTCTTTGTCACATTCGTCGTTTACTAGTGCACCAAAACCCGGATACGCAAGGGTTGGAAGGTAAGTCTATTTACGGCTTATCTCATGGATTTAGTCAATACCCTAAAAAACATCAAAGAAAACTAGATAGTCTAGTGAGCTTCTATCTCTTAGTCCACAAGGCAGAATCAAGCAGACATAGATGCCTTAGAGAGGTAATCCTAACATGTAAAATATAACTATCTCTTATCATGCCATCTTGTGAAAGTTCAAAATCTGAAACTATTTTACTGGCTAAAATCACATTTTTAAATAACAAAATGTTTATTAATACAAAATACTCCGAAATATTAGACACAAGTTGATTGGTAGGAAAAGTTAACTACGTAACATAGGGTGTGTTTAGTTGGTGGGTTTGGGTTTAGTAGTGTCTGAATATGTTTGTTTTAAGGGTATAAATTTGAAGAACTAGGTTTGAATCCATGAAGTAAGGTATACTGCATATCCACCAAAAGGTTTGGGTATAGAAATTTATACCCTTTTCTATTCCGCTTCTCTCAAACCCATACCCATAGAGTGATTCCTAAGCACAAACCAAACATCACCTTTCATAATTTGATACCTTCTACAGTTTCACATATTAACTTTATGTTCCATAGGTTCGGCAATTTAAAAGAACACAGCCCATTCTTAATTGTGTCCAACAATTTGAAATAAAGACAACAACCACAGTCACTGAATTGCCTTTAAGTGTATTAACTATATCTGAGTATTTTAATTCAGCAACTAGGGGACACTTGATGCCTACACAGCTGACAAACATACCTATTTCTAGATCATGCAGCAGAACCCAAGTGGTTCATACTTCCTCATGATAATCCACAGTTCCTAATTTTCAAGAATTACGTTTGGCTATTGCTCAAAGAGTCATTCAAGCGACATAATATGTAATTTTAATCTACACTACGTCATTCTCAATCCACCAATACCTACAGCTACAGCAAAAGAACACTTCTCTTTACAAACTTGCATCCTCCAATACTTAAATAACCATTCGTTCTAGTGACATTTACAGTCATTACAGCTAAGCAGAATCATATCAAACGTATTTAATCGCTTGAGTGAATCATAAGAACCTCATTTTACGCTGACAAGTTCATCAATTTGCAAGGGTTTATAAGTTCGAAAGAACACAAGAAATTTGAGCCCTGGAACCCAATTCTTAGTCTTCTTTTTAACAATTAACAAAGCATTGATTTTCCCTTAAGCGTATAACTTTATATAATTATCTTAACTACTTATGAAATTTGTTGCTAATCAAAGTTGATATGCTTAAAGTCTACAGAAATGATAAAGCATCCCTAATTATATAATACTGAGGCTAGTTAGTTTTTTGCCTGAATGGCAACATAAGTAGTAAACATCTCATCAAGTTATGTTACATAGAATTTTGTAGTTCCTGTTTAGTAGCTTATATCTTTCACTGAAGTCTAAATGATATTACACTCTGGTCACATACATGGTCAGTTTTGCAAGGGTTTAACATCTATTTAGTATATTTACGCAACTCATTCTAATCCATGCATTTAGCCAATCTTTCAAAATGCTTAAGTGCTAGATAGTCTAGCAAGCTTCAATGTCTTGGCTGGAATCAATTAGACAACTCATAATGCATTAAGGTCATTTTAACATATTGATCCAACTATTTCTAGATCATGCAAACATATGAAAATTCCAAATTTTATAGTATATTACAGAATACAATTACACTTATGTACAACTAAGGGGGTGTTTGGGATTGCTTATTGAAAACAGATTATGTGTTTTGAAAATGGATAATCAGATAATCAGCTGTTACAAAACGTGGTTATGAAAAATAGTGTTTGGATTTGATTATGTTGTTTGAAATCGCAATAATCAAAATAAGTGTTTGGCAAATCAAAATAATTAATAGCTTAGTAACTAAAATGACTAAAATGGACATCTGTATATTTTTGAAACAAGAGTATGTACATGATATTTAAGGGGGTGTTGAGGGCAGTTTTATAACTTGAGGTGGACCCTATAACTGCGTTTTGGAACTGCACCTCTTGGGTTGCTTTTTGAAAACTCCATTTTGAAGCAATCTAAACGCAATAAATCACGTTTTTACTTTGCTTTGCCAAACACTATAATCAAATTATTTGCGTTTTCGAAACGCAATAATCAAATAATCTGCCACAGATCGCAATCCCAAACACCATCTAAGGCATTCTTGATACAAATCTACAATTACTGTGAGAGAATTGTAAAGATATATCCTACATTCCTACGTGAAAATTTTGATTAAAAAACACAAGTCCAGATCGGGAGTAACAGTCAACTAAATGTGTACAGCTTGAGATCCCTTTAGAATTTCAAAGATTACTGGCTTCAAAATAGATATTCCACGTTCCATAAGTCAGTCGACCAGGATGAGCACTAAAACTTTGATCTCCAGAGATCTTAGTTATCTTTCAGATTAAGGCACCGTAACAAACTCACTGAATTGCCTTTAGGCGTTTGCAACATATCTATATTTGATTATCTTAACTCACAAATCAAAATGGTTTGAGACACCTAATGCCTATACAGGTGATAAAAACATCCGTAATGATACTGGGTATTAAGCAGTGTAGCCTAAGTGGTTAAATATTTCAAATTTAAGTTAGATATTGCATTCTGGTATTACTCAAAAAACCATTCAGGAGGCATTCCCCAACTTTTGAGCTCCACTAGTCAGACTATATCTACCTCTAGCTGGCAATACTTACATCAAAACGATACATTGCTTCACAAACTTGCATCTCCCAATCCAAAAACATTGATCTATATGTATATATCTTCGAACAAATTTTCAAGTCACCATAATCTATATAAAACAAGATAACATAATTATTTACATTATATTATTAGGAATCTTAATTTACCCTCTTAATCCCTCTCTTAAACAGCATACTTTTTCCCTTTCTGTTTTGCTGTCTTCTGTTAGTCTCGTTTGGATGCTTTTCTTAGTCTTATTGTTTGGTTCCCTTTAAACACTCATATTTCTGTTGTCATATGCCTTATAGGGTCGACATATGCGAGTGGGTGTTATGGGGCCGTTTTGTTTGCTTCTATATATTTATTCATTGTTTGCCTTTCAAAAAATAAAGGGCAAATGATTAAAAAAAAGTACCATACTTGCCACCATTTCCTCTTGTGGGTAGCGAACAAAATTTTTTGCTTTTGTGGGTACTTTTCTTTCAAATTCATCTTTTTTAGGGTATTTTGAGAAATTTTTGGACATTTTTGCCCCTCTTAGCTAATAGGATTTTTTTCCCCGAAGGGCAAAAATGTCACATAGTACCCTAAAAGGGATGAATTTGAAAGAAAAGTACCCACAAAGACAAAAAAATTTGTTCAGTACCCACAAATGGTGGCAAGTATGATACTTTTTTTAATCATTTGCCCAAAAATAAATAAAATAAATAAATAAATAAAGTGGCAACAAATTGCTAAGTAACATAGTTTGTTTCTATAATCGATAATCTTACAATAATGGGTGGGCGTTTCTACACAAAATACCAATGTACATTATCATTTGTCCTGTTTAAACTGTTGTAAATTTCTTCTACATCCTAGTCATCTAAAAATAAGGGTTCATGTCCAACTAGATTCATTTCATAACTCACTATTGTTCGTAGCTGTATATAAAAATAAACATTTTTATGTAAAAAGTTATCAATTTTTACGAGCCGGTTTCTTTTGTTACACCACCACCCAAACCAGACACCAAGTCACCAATACATAATTTAACACGGTTATACCGTTACAGTTATCACAACGCCAGTGTTGATGCCATGGCGCCCTCAAAAGTGTATGCATGCGTTGTTTACGTGTTTTAGTAGGTCCCAATTTTCAGTGATACTACACCAGATAAAACATGGTTGTGGCAACACCTCTTGGCAACTTTGGCGTTGCCACACCTAGCGATCTAACAACTCTTACTTAAAATGAATAAAACGGACAAATGTATTACCACAATCAACTAAATTAGTAAATCTTTATCACCAAAAAATCATAGAAAAACATACCCAAATAACTCTAAGAGCTTATGGCTTGTTTAAGTTCATAAGCCAGAAAAAGTGAGCTTATTAGCTTTTCCAAATAAAAATAATCGCATAAGCTGGTAAAATAAGCTAATCCAAACACCCCTTTCAACATATATTATATAAAACTATCCTTTTCGTTAGCCAATTTTTAAGTAACTAAACGTGAGAAATGAAAAAGTACTTAATTTAACATAAAAAAAAACAAAACAAGGTTGAGGTTACTAAACTTTTCATTTTTGTTCACTTACATTGCTAAACTTTTCATTTTTGTTCACATAGGTATAGGTCACTTAACTTACGAAGTTACGAATCACAACATTTGGATCGCTAAACTTATAAACAACACATACACTTATAAAACAGGACATTTAGCTTACTTAACTTATCAAAAAACACGCCTTCAAGTCACTCGTACTAACACTGAAATTACTAAATAGCAATCTAAATCTCATTTCTAATAATTTCAACGACCCGANGTGAGGTTATTAGCTTTTCCAAATAAAAATAATCGCATAAGCCGGTAAAATAAGCTAATCCAAACACCCCTTTCAACAATGCATAAAATCCATCATTTTTTTATATAAAAGTATCCTTTTCATTAGCCAATTTGTAAGTAACTAAAACGTGAGAAATGAAAATTACTTAATTTAACATAAAAGAAAAATAAATAAATAAATAAATAAATAAACAAGGTTGAGGTTAATAAACTTTGCATTTTTGTTCACTTAAGTTACTAAACTAGTTTTTTTTCTTTTTATCAGTCACATAGGTCACTTACTCACTTAACTTACGAATCACGACATTTGGGTTGCTAAACTTATAAACAATACACGTACAAATCAATGAATCTGAGTCCATCTCTTGGAACTCAAAGTAAAAAATTTCAACTTTCCAAGGGTTTAAAATTTTGACAATGGTATTCCTGAGCCGGAATACTTCACTCTTTTTGGTTTTGCAGTTTGTTTAAACCCTTGGAAAGATGAAATTTTTACTTTGAGTTCCAAGAGATGGACTCAGATTCAGTGCAACAAGCCTTGTGAGTCATTTGAACTTAACGGGTTATAGGTAGTTGTAACTTGTATTTATCGGATTGCTTATGAGCCAAGTTCTACTGATCAGTATATGATTCTGTCATTTGATTTAAATGCCAAAGAAGTCACTAATAAAAACACTACATGTAGCTTACTTAACTTATCAAAAAACACGCCTTCAGGTCACACGTACTAATTATTAAATAGTAATCTAAATATCATTTCTAACAATTTCATCGACCCACCTAAGCAAAAAAAACAACCTTAAAAAACATACCCAAGTTAATCTGTCTCTTAGTCCTACTCCGCCCACATTGCTCCACCAACGCGACTCTCTCCGCCTCACTCAGCTCCACACCCTGAATCCTCCCCCTAATCAGCTTCCTCTTCCCTTCCATCTTCTGAAACTCCTCTTTCCCCATACTGGGGTCCACAGCAGGAGCACAAACACCAGTCCAGACACGGTCAACCTTGCCAGGGCCAAAAGGGGAGTATTTGGGCTCACGGAGACCAATGGGTCTGACATCAGGGCTGCTTTCAGTGTAGCTGAAACGTAAGTCGAATGGTAAGTCGGGTTTTATGGGTTTTTGGTTGGGTTTAGGGAGGGAGGAGGGGGGTTGGTATAAAGGCTTGTTTCTCTTGGTGTTGGTTTTTGGGTTTGGGTATGGGTTTGGGGGTGTTTGGGAATGGGTTTTGGAGTTGAGAGAAGGAGGTGGGGTGAAGGAGTATTTGGTGTAGAGGGAGGTGGTGGAGAGGTGGCGGTGGGTGGTGGTGGTGCGACGGAGGAGGAGGAGGGTTTTGAACATTTTCTGTCGGGGGGTTTAGTTTGTCAAGCCCGGTATAGCAAGTGTCTCATATTAAGTGTTTTATTTTATTTTATTTTATTTTATTACTCCGTATTATTTTATTTAAATAGTTATTTAGTTTTTTTTTTTAAGGTTTAATCATATTTGTCACTTTTTGTTATTGTGTGTATTGAATTTTTTTTCTTCTTATTGTGTGTATTTTGCGACGATTCTACAATGTAAATTGACTGTTTTACCCTTCCAAATTTGTAAAAAGTAAAGGTAAAATTTGTCACAAAATACACATAATACTCAAAATTTGAAATCAATGTTTGATCGTAATATTTAGAGGAAGAAAGTAAAGTTAGAGAGGGAATGAAGTTTCAGTCACGGTGGCTAAGAGAAAATTAACTTTGATTAGATAGTTTCTTTAGGGAAATTACCTTTTGCCCTCCAACCTTAATTAGAATCATAGCGATTGCAGATCAATGGTTAAAGCACTTGGTGGCATTTCCTGGTAGCTGTTGCGCCAATAGATAACGCGAGCCGCACACCGGACCTCGCGACATCAGCTCTGGCGTCGTCCTAGCCAGCCCATGCGATCCGTTATTTTATTTTAGTTTATTTATTTTTCGGCTATGAACGTTAAATAATGCCTAAAAAATGTGAATGTTGAGGTGATCAAACTATCCCTTTTTTTTTGTATCAAAATACCCACTTTTTCCAAATTTTTTATCTTTAAAATCCTATAAATCCTTCATTAATCTTCTATTTTTTACACACACGTCTATATTCATTTCTACCTTTACACTCAACAATAGTTCTCTTATTTCTACCTCAACAATATTTCACTTTTACAAAAATGAATCCCAATCAACAATGGATTAACTCCATGCTCGCTAACCCGCAAAATTAAATACCAAATTCGTCATCCTCCTCTAACTCAAACACACCAACATCCGCAAATTCCATCACCTCAAACGTCAACCAACTACCATCATTCGGCTCGCCATACCAAATCCCAAACCAATTCCCATCTTTAACCCATTTGTTAACCAATTTACACCCGAGCAATTTCAACTTCAACAACAATTCCAACAAAACCCAAATTTCCCAACAATAATCTCAACAACAAACACTGTACCAACCCCAATTTTCCTAACAAGAATCCTCACAGACAAGAAGAAATCGAGGACGGCCAGTCGAATTAGAACCCGAGCTTTTTGGAGACGATTATTTGTCGCGTCCACCTGGCAAAGAACAAAAGTCTAAAAGTCAACGATCTTCAAACACATCTGCCACTTGGTTCACAAGAAATGTTTCACGATATGATGCAACAACAGTTGGCTTTTGACCGTGAAATGAAAAAGGAACAAATGAACCACGAGACTATAGCGAGAATTGAATTTCTCAAATCTTAAAGACGGGATGAAGACTTGAGGACGCTTGCAATCAACGCCGACGGGATGGATCTAATAGACGTAGCTATCATCGAGGCAGCCAAAAATGAAATCTGGGCTAAATATTTTCCATAAAACTAGTTTAGTTTATGTACTTTTATTTTTATGTCTTTTATTATTTTATGTATTTTTATGTCTTTTAATTTTAATTTAATGTATTTTTTATTTGAATAAATAAAATAAAAAATAAAAAAATATGTGATGTCCATTAGTGTCATTAACACCGGTTTTGAGAAAAAAACGTGTTTTTTTTTAAAGAATTCTGAAATGACAACATTTTTTCTACAACACATTTAAAAAAAAAAAAAAAAAAAAAAAAAAAAAAAAAAAAAAAAAAAAAAAAATTCTGAAATGACAACATTTTTTCTACAACACATTTTTTTTTTTTAAAGAATTCGTTAAAAATCTCCAAACTAGCTTATGAGTTATGAACTTTTCAAATCTTTCAAGACCATTTGTGAACCTCTTTTAAACATTTTGTAACCACTTTTAAGAGCTTAACATATCATACTACAAATTTTATGGTTTTTACTCGTATTATTCACCTGACCTTATTTCTTTTCGAACCGAGGTTTTATGATTTTATTCATTTATCACACTGAAAGTTAACATATATCTAAAGGGTATTGATATTTACACGGAGCTTTTTACTCCGTACACAGAAATTTGTTGGGAATTGACTATCCTACCCTCTACATTGTCCAACTGAAACTGATTCCATCTTTTTTTCCCTAAAGAACTGTTTGTCGGCTTTAATTGTTCACCTCAATCAAGTTATAACCCACCATGATTCTTAAAGAAAGATTTATGAATTACAAAGCACTTATATGTTTTATTCCGATATCGACTCTCATCGTTAGTGCCTACCTTTGAGCACTTACACAACTTATACATGTCATTTGCAGTTTATTTAGATCTGAATTAATCGAACTTGGGTTTTTCAAAAAGATGTCCATGGAAAGGTAAGGATAACAATCTGTCACTAGCACCGCTGCACCTCACAGTCCGTAAATAAAAGTTGATCACAATTTTTCTTGTTTTCCTTTTCTGACGATAACAAAAAGAATGGGGCCCAGTACTGCTGTGAAACTTCGGATGTTTTCATCCGAATATGCAAAAGTTTACAACATTCCGTTCACAATATGCTATCTTAAAGATTTCATGGACGAGTGTTCGCCGGTGTCGGGTGGTGATGGGACGGCAGTGGTCAACGAAGTTAATCAAGATTGGACAGACCATTCAATGATTCTGAACGGAAACTAAGAAAGAAATAAGCATGTCACATCCAAAGGCTCAATACAGCATGCATGCATAAACTAGAAAACTTTTTAAGTATGTAAACACGAAAATTTTAAATCGAAATAGCAAGGATCACATAAAAAAGGAGTTGCATTGGATGTATTATTGTTACAACAAAAAAATAATGCTAATCTCTTACCAATTACTTATTTAGTTACCACGAAATTATTTGATTCCGTTTAATTCCTAATTTTGTGAATTGAATTGGGGTTTGCTATTAATGAAAGCATAAAAATTGTAGAAGATGTGAGGAAGGAGGTTTTAGTTGAGATGCCGGTGGAGCTGTTAAAGTGGAATGTAGGATGAATTTGGAGTTAACACTACTGGTAGGGAAAGCAAGTTAATTAAATAATGTCAGGGGTATGACTGTCACTTCACATTAAATTTCTGTGTCCGAAGTAAATGCTTCCGTGTACATATCACTCCCCATATCTAAAACCACCAACAATGTAATAGTTAGAATTTTTTTTTTTTGGTAAAAGGGAACTTCCACCATGGTAAAATATAATAGTTAGAAATTTGAAAGACAAACATAACAGAAAAGCATCAAGCAAACAAGTTGGATTCCATTGATATATACGCCATCACATCATGTCCCAAGGAAAGAAACATAGTATGTCGTCATGTCATAAGTTAATTCTAGCTTATCATGACATACTTATATTTCTCATCACGCAAAACATATGATGCAATGCTAGATTTTTTCGGCTTGCTACAACTTTGATTAGTCTTCTTGAATTAGTAAGATCTTGAAGCTCTTCTTGTCGAAAGAAGCCTGTAACTTTGGTTACTAAAAAGAGATGAACGATATCGAGCTAGTTTAGGTAATTTAGCTTATCTGATTTACGGGTTCCAATTGGGAAACGATTGTGCATCAGACTTTGATATATCATATTTTACCATTTTGTATCCATGAAATGTGAGAGCAAGTTGAGCCTGACTTGCATTCCAATCCAAGTGTCTGGATCTTGGTTTACAAGCTACTCATTCTTTTCTAGACAATGAACTAGCTTCCACAATCTAATCTTTGATCTTCAAGCTTCATGTTGATGTCGGTTTCTGTATTTCTTCTGGGGCGCAAATAACACAACCCACAATCACATGGCTCGCAAAAATATGGACCACAATAAGAAACATGTTACACGTACATACAATGACCTTTATTATCTATAAGAGCAAAAAAACACATGCCGATATCCAGATCTAGTCAATACGACCCACTGTCACATACTCATATTGAGTCAAGACGGCCCGTAACAGCAGAACAAGAAATCATGATCAAGTCAAAACGGGCCCCACTTTCTTATTTTAGTTGTCTTCACATCAAGTAAACGAGGAGACTAGAAATTGTTTAATGAGCTAGACATCTAGACTTAGGATCTTTCTTTTTTAACACAAAATCTAGATGTCTTTCTTCAAAGTTTCCCAATTGAAACCCATACTCAACTAAGAAGTAAACTTAGTATTTATATTTCTCGGAATGCTGCTACATTCATGTTATTTTGTATTTTGTGTTACTAATAACACACGCTTATTCAAGGATGTCGAGAAAATTAGTTTCTGTTTATTTATTTATGCTATTTGTTATCACGAGATATTACTTGCTAGGAGTCAATGGAGAAACAAAGGTGATGTTAAACATATATTCATTCTCGTACTGTTTTACATGTCATGTGCAGATTTTTAATAGAACAATTATGATTGATTAATGTTACTACCAGAACTATTACATTGTCTTCGTGGGTGATCAATTAGCTAACCCGGAGTCCAAGGCAAGCACACACATTGGCATCCTATCAGCATTGAAAGGAAGGTAATAATCAGTAAACTAATGCATCTATTTTCGCTGATCAGATAAAAATTTAAAGCAATATTAGAGGTTGCTATTTCTGTCATTTACTTATAAGTGGGTCGATTTTGGTTATGTTTTATGCCAACCGGTTCATAAAGGTCAAATGAAATAGTTAAAGCATATAAATCTTCTAAGTCGGCTTTTCTGTAAGTATACAATTCATGGAATCATATTTAGCTCACATTTATTTATGAAGTTCAGTAAAATGAATTGAAATGTAATTCTGCATTGACCCGACCCATTTCGACCAATTCAAAGAAAATAATGGTGTTGACCCGTTACCCGACCACCCATTTTGCCACCTGTAAGCACATGCTAACATATGTGTGTTGGAATATAGTGAACTAGATGCAAAGGCCTCACATGTCTATAGCTATACAAAAAGTTTCAATGCATTTGCAGCAAAGCTCTCAGAATCAGAAGCCAGAGAGTTATCTGGTACGTAGCCTCAAACCTTATGCAGGGTTTATGCATTATTTGTGATGATGATTTGGTTGTTATGATGTTTGTGAAGATATGGATGGCGTGCAATCTGTCATTTTGAATCAGTATCGCAGACTACATACAACAAGATCATGGGATTTTATAGGATTACCACAAACTGCAAGAAGAAAGAAGTTTGAGAGTGACATTATTGTCGGTGTTATGGACACAGGTTAACGAAATTTCAGTCTAGTTTCTCAGGTTCGGTTCTCATAAGGTGGTCTTATAAGATAAAACTGTTTGGTTTTTATCTTATTAGGAATAACCCCGGAATCAGACAGCTTTAACGATGATGGATTCGGGCCTCCACCTGCAAAATGGAAAGGATCTTGTCATCATTTTGCTAATTTTTCTGGATGCAACAAGTATGATATTTAAATCCAAATGTTTATATTATTTGGATTTGCTGCTTCAAGCTTTCAACTAATAATTATGTATATTTTTTAAAGCAAGCTTATAGGTGCCAAGTACTTCAAGCTAGACGGAAATCCCGACCCTAATGACATTCTGTCACCAATAGACACCGATGGGCATGGGACACATACGTCATCGACTGCAGCAGGAAGTGCGGTCCATAATGCAGAACTGTTCGGTTTAGCCAAGGGCACCGCACGTGGGGCTGTACCATCAGCTAGAGTTGCAATGTACAAGGTCTGTTGGGCTAGCTCAGGTTGCTCTGACATGGACTTGTTAGCAGGTTTTGATGCAGCCATTCATGATGGAGTAGACATTATATCAATTTCGATAGGTGGTCTAACCGGGATCTATACTAAAGATACTATATCTATTGCATCGTTTCATGCCATGAATAAGGGGATTCTCACTGTGGCTTCGGCTGGGAATGATGGACCTAATTTTGGAAGTGTTGCAAACCATGCGCCATGGCTTTTGACTGTGGCAGCCAGTGGTATTGACCGAGGGTTCCAGAGCAAAGTCATATTGGGTAATGGGAAGACAGTGTCAGTAAGTTCATACATGATGCCAAGATTCCTGGTCTAGGTGTCATAACAGATAGGGTGGGTGGGTTGGCTAACGAGTCAAAGTCGGGTTATGTCAAAAAAGAGTAACTTGTATTAAGCACTTGAACTCATTGACCCGATATATTTTTAGCAACATTTGACCCATTATGACTAAATACAACCTAAATTGACCCGTTTCCCTGTAAATGGGTTGAAATTGGCATCTCTAGTTCCTAGGTTCAAATAAGGTTCTTAATACAGCATGTTCTGTGTGCAGGGAGTTGGAATAAATGGTTTCATCCCAGAGCAAAAGCTTTACCCTATCACGAGTGGAAATGATGTGGCTATAAACACTGAAAGCCAAGATAGTGCAGGGTACTGTATCTCATACGTATACTTCACATGTTAATAAAAACAAGACTGTATATAACCGATACTATATTTATCACTACTATATACAGGTATTGTATCGAAGACACATTAGATCCGAGTAAAGTTAAGGGGAAACTTGTTCAGTGCAAGCTAGGAACTTGGGGTTCTGATTCAGTTATCAAAGGACTAGGAGGAATTGGGACCATAATCGTAAGTGAAGTGTTTCTTGACACTGCCCAAATTTTTATGGCACCTGCAACAATGGTGAACTCTACGACTGGTGAAACAATCAACAAATATATACACTCGACTAGGTAAACCATATATTAAATGGGGCCCAACAAACTAGTTGGAATAAACGTCTAGTAATGATTCAGATGTTATGAAATGCAGATCACCGTCTGCAGTGATATACAAGTCTGAAGAAGTGAAGGTTGCGGCTCCTTTTATTGCTACATTTTCATCCAGGGGTCCAAATCCAGGAACAAAGCATGTACTAAAGGTATACGAAACACAACTAAAAATTATTTTTACTTTTTGCAATTGATTAGAGTAAGACTTACTGAGTCTTATGCTTAACAATGGAGCAGCCAGATATTGCAGCACCAGGAGTCGACATCTTGGCATCATACACCCCTCTACAAACACTCACTGGATTAAGAGGCGACACACAATATTCAAAATTTACGATAATGTCTGGAACTTCTATGGCTTGTCCACATGTTGCCGGGACAGCTGCCTATGTTAAATCTTTCCATCCAAATTGGTCCCCTGCTGCAATAAAATCAGCTATTATGACTTCTGGTAAGTTCAATAACCTTAAATACTTTGGGTAAAGGGTTTTACCCCAGTAAAATAAAAACCTTAATACTTAGCCATAGATAAAAGGGTACACTTTTCCTGGTATGGTGAGCAG
>LBNU01034023.1:36391-47117 GCA_014162995.1 Artemisia annua
TGTTAGGATCATAGTTTTCAACTATTCAGTCAAGTCTCGGTCATTTCAATAAATGTAATAGGTTGCTAGTTTTATCACTTTAAGTTACGTTTTAGCTTAATACTCGTTTGGTTATAAGACGAGTCCAATAAGTGTCCAATGGCCTTGAAAGCCCACGACATAGAAGATAGGGAGGAAGGGAGTGTTGCCCTATCCTTCTCCTCATTAAATAGGACACAATGTAACTCTTTCATTTTGTTGGTTAATTTCATATCTTAAGCAAACTATTGTTCTTTCATCTTTCATATTGATTTTAATCAACCAAGTCTATTTCTCATCTCATTTCTCCTCATTTGAATGCTTGTGTTTACTAATATGGTGAGACTAATTATCGAGTTCTAGTTTGAGGTAGAACCAACCTAACGTCGCTAACATAATTTCCGATAAAAAACTACTATCGAGTTCTAGTTCAAGGTAGAACCAACATAAGATCAACCCGATCTTTTATCTACAAAGGTGTATGGTACAATGTGTGTATGCTAATGATATACAAAGAACAACAAGATGATTTAAGTAGGTGAATAAAGATTAGCAACAAGTGGCTTAAAGCTTGAATGTCTTGTATGCAATGGTAGTGATATTCTCTTCAAGAAAGAGGTTAGTAAACGATCACTAAAATGAATATGTAAAGCTATATAATGATCAGTGAGCTGAGGTTGTAAAATGCAGGAAAGAATGTGTAAAATGTATGTGAATATCGGTGAGAAAAATGGTGAGTTAAGGCTGCAATTTATAGGCAGAAAACCATCAGACACCACGGATTTGACGGATCTCGTTCAAAAGGATCCGTCCTTATTTGTGAAGGGATCTATGGGTCTGGTCTGACAGATCCGGATTTGGAAAGATTTGGACACAAGATATCGTACATAATCTTTCCATATCTATAAAAGTCAATTATAGATATAGTAAGATCATGAAATGACAACTCATAAAAGTCAACTTGTATGATTTCATGCATGATGTAAAAAAGTTTTACTTAGTTGATTTAAATCAAATGTATTTTTAAAAATGAAAAATGTATTTTTGTATAATTAGACATTTGTTTAGTTGTCAAAACTAAAAACTGCAAGTTAACTTTGCTAAAAATGAAATTTGTTTTAAAAGTATTTAGTCACTTGTAAAAATAAAAATGTGTAGTTAATTGTGTAAGTAACTTACTAAATGTGTGTAAACACAAAATGTATAAGTGACTTGCTAAAAGCAAATAATATACTTGTTTGAAAGATACTTGCTAATGCAAAAAGTATTTTAAATGTGTTTCTTGATCATTACTAAAGTTTAGATATTCAATTTTAGGATTATTCCAAAAAAAGGCCCGGAGGCATCCTCAACACATCAAAAATTGCCCCAATTTTTATTTTAATTAACTCCAGAATATCCCGGGTGACTCGACAACTTGTATCTTCACCACCCATACATCCAACAAGTGTCCCAAGTACATGCAAAGTGGCGCCTTATGGTTGGCGGATGTACAAGTCGCCCAGTCGCTCGGGGTATTCTGAAGTTAAAATAAAAATTGGTGCAAATTTTGATGTGTTGGGATGCCTCCGGTTCATTTTTGGAATTTTCCCTTCATTATTCCATACCTTTAGTGATATATGACGATGTTAAAACCATGGGCGGAGCTTAATGACGACCGGGAAGGGTCCCGGCCCCCTAGGTCTAAGCCCGTTAGTGTATTTATTTGCGATTTCATGTGTTAAAAAAAAAACTTTTTTTATCTCGCCGTCCCATCTAATGTTTTTCCGGAAAAAATTTTGTTTCGGCCCTCTCACAAAATTTTTTTTAGCTCCTCCATTGGTTAAAACTTTGCATTTTTTTTGGTAAAGGGCCTTCCACTCGCTAAAATATATTAAAAAAAACAGTTAAGCACAAGTTTTAAAACTTTGCATTTTATACTTTTTTCCAAACCCTAATTTAATCTTTTCATCGTGAATCTCGTGATAGTCTATGGATGTTCTCAACAGAACGTCTAGAAGCAATATTTGAGGTAATGGGGGCTGTTGTGGTGTCTAAAGATATTCTTGTGGGTGCTTGATCACAACGATTAAAGCCGGAACAACCTCGAAAATAGTTTTTCTAAGGGAAGTTATTAGATATTCTTCCTTTAGTTTAGCAAACTGTTTAATTTAATACAATAATTATCACCACTAATGTTCCTATATTTGTTTAGCATCTGATATTTTTTTTATTGTTTATTTGATAGTCTTTTGCTTGATGTTGGTCGTTATTGGTTACCGATGTATAAAGCGTTGGAAAAGTTGCAACCTTTCTGCATAGGTTAAATATTTAGTGTATTGTATATTCATTCGTATATTTCTTGAATAGTGAAGTGTTTATTTTTTTTCTTTTTGAGAACAAAGAGAAGATTTGTACCAATGACAACATTCAAGAAGCCATTGTATTTAGAAAATAGATTGTATGTATTGATATTGATATTCTTATAAACGTAAGATAGTTACAAGAATTCACATGCAGATCAAGCACTTATAAACCATTTAAGCCAATAGTGAATAAGGTAGGTGTTACATCGTATCCTGAAAGAATAAAAGTAATTGAAAAGCTTTCAGAGCAAATCTATCCGTTCTTTTATAGTTTGGTTCATACTTGATTTATAGCTTGAACTTAATTGCAAAGATTAGATTCCCTCCTATTATAAAAACATGATCCAACCCGTACAAAATTTTACCCTTTTTTCTGTCACACTATCACCAATCTGGTGGTTTGATTGGGGTATTTGGTCAAAACATAGACCATATAAGGATATCTACGGGAGCAACCATGCTACAAATGCACATGCCGTTTCCGATCAGCCCAAGCTAGACATGCACCTATAGTTTCCAAGATGGCAACTGTCAAAAAAGTGCTCGAAGATCTTCATAAAGACTATGCTTTACTGTCCGCTGAAAAGGATATAACCGTATTTGATGCGGCTACGTCCCAATGTATGGGGCTGTTTATCCAAGGATAGTATATGTTCAGGTATTGCATCATTTAATTATTTCTTCCAAACAAAAATGCGCAACTGCTGACTATGTTAATCGCTCTCTAAAAATTTTACCCGATTGTGGCCTGTCTTGCCATCTATATCAGATCCAACTCTTTTATAATTCTTTTGCTGTAATCAAAACAACCATCTCTAAGTTTAGTAATGCATTTGGGGTCTTTTTTGAGGTAATCTTGCAGGGTGCCATTAGTGCACCGATGTAACATACAGATATTTTTAGGTTGTTGTAATTTTATGTGAAGTTAATTTGCTATTTATAAATAAATCAAAAAGAAGTTGTCGATGTTATTTGAGATGGTGGTATTTTTTCAAATATTAAGGCTTTGGTTAGTCTCGGAAGGAAGTTAAGGTGTAACGTCCCATAGGTTTAGTGAAAAAGGAGATCCTTCAGGATTCGGCATTTGTGATTGAATGCATGTTACTGGGATTATGCTTTAGTTGCATCTGGTGCATTGTGTTTTGGTCTGCCATATTATGGTAATTTGTGGCTTTTAATAAATTCATATGCAGGGAAAAGAGAGTAAGGTTTCCGAAAAAGAAGACGAAGCCTGGAGATGAAGTGCTAACGACCTCAGCTAATGTACCTCAAGTCGCTGAAGATGAATCGGAAGAGGCTAAGGTTGTAGCTAAAGTGAAGTCTGCACGACGAAATCAAAATAAAGCTTGACTTACTATTGATGAAAATGGAGATATTCTTGATGTTGTAGCACATTCTGAAATGCAAAGGTATTTTTAATCTCTTTTTTTTTGTCTCTTCGTCTTCATTATATTGTGTTTTTTATACTTTTTCTTAGGTTTATCTTAATATATCAAAGTCGCAAATTGTTCTAAATACAATAACAACTAAGCGACCAAATAAACTGGTGGATAAACATGAATTGGCCTGTGATTATCCCAACTACCGCGCTCAAATATTTTTATTCACATGACTCGAATCTCAATCATACTTATGCAAGACATAATATGACGAGTAGAAGAGCAACTTCACCTTTGGATTATGAAGCTAACATCTCTGATTGCAGGGAAAATAGGACGTCCAACAGTAGGAGAAGGAATGGGCATTCAGATGACTCGGATTTTGAAAATAATGTTAGAAAGTATAATAGGCCGAAAGAGATCAGTGTTACCTTCACCTTCGGAAAATAATGTTAGAAAGTATTCAAGGGACACGTGAAGAGGATCAACGGAAAAAGTTGCTATGTTATATTTTACTTTGGTCTTCTTTGTTGTTTCTTTTTTTCCTACTTTTTGATGTCTTTCTAACATCTAGCTTGGTCTTCTTTGTTGTTTCTTTTTTTTTCCTACTTTTTGAATTGCTCAAGACAGCAATTGCTAAAGCAGGATACATCGACAAGGTAATTGTTAGAAGTCAAACCTCAGCCACACTCATATAGAAAGATGACACGCTTGCTTTGTTGGTTTCTACACGTCCTGCACGTTGTCTAAATTATATTTCCAATCATAAAATTGTTTTTGATCTGTTAATCTACAGGTTGTCATTGGAATGGATGTTATTGCATCTGAATTCTACGGTAAGAAGGACAAGACCTACGCCGATTATTTTATGCAGAACATTAATGGGAAAGAAAAGATCTCAGGAGAACAACTCAAAGATCTTTACAAGTCATTTATGAGTGAGTACCCTATTGTGTCCATTGAGGACCCCTTCGACCAAGATGACTGGGAGGACTATGCCAAGATGACCGTAGAATGCGGTGAACAAGTGTGAATTGTTGGTGATGATCTTTTGGTCACCAACCCCACGCTTAGAATCACAACTTTGTGTACTTAATATAGCTTTCTTTAGATAGATAAATAGCTACCATGGAAATGGTTCCCTACTGTTTCTGACCTCTCTTTTATTTTGGTCTGATTTAATTTTAATTAATTACTGAACTTGTAGTTACAGAGAGTTAAAAAGCTTATTGACGAGAAGACATGCAATGCTCTTCTTCTATAATTGTAATAGTGATGTTTATGGGTTCCTTTTTAAGTCTTTTTAATCATAAATAATACAAACATATACTCCGTATATGCATTATGCTCTTAAACAATAGGTTTCTTTAATTCTTTATCACTTTTACAAATGTCCAAGCCTTTAATGATTTGTAAGTCGTTATAGTTTCTCTTATTATACAATCAATCTCGCATGTATCTGGAGTATACTGATATGCTCTGCATAACAGTAAAACAAAGAAAGACCAAACTCCTTTGCGTTATTACATATAAAGAAACTGATCCTTAGCTAAGTGGATGGCAAGAAATATTTTTATTACGATAACTCCAAGGCTGTTTATGTGACATATAATAGAACTATGTTTAACTATACCCAAAGCTAGAAACGCAATTCTAGACGCCCCCTCAATACAGTAAGTTTACAAGAAGTTTGGCATGGCTGTGTATGGTTCAATGTTAAAATACTAAAAGACACTTCATTTTTTGTTGAACAAAGTAATATCTGATTTGTATGCTCTCCTATGGTTTCATTCCAGCTTCAAATTGCGTAGGAAAGATATGAAGAAGTTGAAGTAAGGATTAGGCAGCTCGAGAAACAGGTACAATCTTTCTAAAAGAAAAGCCTTCACGTTATTTCAGTTAGATATATGCAAAATTAATGATTTTTATATTTTTATATTTTCATACTTTCAAGCCTTGGTAATGATGTTTAAATATAATCACACAACACGAAATTGACATCTTGCATTTAGTAGACGACCATACTAAAAATGGTCATACATACATTGAAAAAATTAAACTCAACGGGGCAACAACAATAGTCTTTACACTGTGAAGATGTGGTAAGTAAGCTTTATTTTTTACTCCTAATTCATGCCTTTTCTACTATTATTTATTAATAATGTGTATAGGACAAACAATAATAGTCAATAGCACAAATGGATCTCATCTAATCTGCTCATCCTTCTTTAACGTATGTATGTGTGTAGAACTGCATGATACTTTAGTGAATTCATATACTGCTAATCACTGAATCCTTAATAAAGTAGAAGTCAATCTCTTTTTATATGTAATGTATGTAGACAAATAAAGTATGACAAGCCTAACATTTACTATATTAAACTAAATATGGGATCATGTATGTAAAATAATCATAGATCTTTGGATCATTTAGTACCAAATGAAAGATGAAGCCTTTTCTTAAAACAAAAGGCTTGATCTTGCCGGTCCATTGCTTGGAGGCTTTGGACATCTATCATCTTTATGCCACGAAGTTTTCAAATTTTTATTTCTGAAGGTTGCACCTAAGCAGTGGAGACCGGAGATTAATTTCAGCCAAGATACGACATTGATGCTTTCTTCAATGAATTTGACTGTTGTTAGAGAGTGATCAGGTAAGATTTTAATATGACTCTTTAACTCTCAAACATAACCTGAAGTGATCTAACGAGTTAAAGTTGCAAAAACTTTTGCCTAATAAATTGTAGCTTAAGAGA
This sequence comes from Artemisia annua, assembly GCA_014162995.1. Lineage (NCBI taxonomy): Eukaryota > Viridiplantae > Streptophyta > Magnoliopsida > Asterales > Asteraceae > Artemisia > Artemisia annua. Next base: position 42,890 of record LBNU01034023.1, read on the forward strand.
ATATCTCAATTGTCCTGATATATTTGTAGCTATGGAAAGGCGGTTCATTTGACGGGTGGATAAAAGGCACTTTAAATATCCAACAATTTATAAATACGAGCCAAATTCCAATAAATACCATTGCTTGGATCCTAAAGTTGGTAGACGTAACCACTCTTTAATCAATGATGTTCCCATAATTGTTTTCAATACTTCTTTTTTCCTGAAATTTAATGATGACATTGGCGACCTGCTACAAGCATACCCAAATACCCTCTACACTTGCAATACTTGCACCACCGTAGGAGTGTGTAGAGAAAGAATGCACAAGGAAAAGGTGTTGTTATTTAGGTTTATTTTGTTCTGAATATTTAAGTGTTTACTTTATTTCGTATTTGAACTAAAAGCATATACTTTGTAATGGCGGATAATTTGTTAAGTTTTATTTCCTCTTATCAGATTACCATTCATTTCTTTTTGTTCTTTATTCACTGTATAAATATTTTATGATGTTCGTACTATATTAACGTTGATTACTTTAATCCTTTATCACTTTTATAAGTCATACCCGCCCATCGGGCAGGAATCGACCACGACTTAAATCATAATTTTACGATAGCTAAAACCATCTAAATTAAAATTACAAGTTAAGCCCGCCCATTAGGCGGGCTTTGAAGTCTAGTGTGTATATATATATATATATATATATATATATATATATATATATATATATATATATATATATATATATATATATACACACTAGACTTCAAAGCCCGCCTAATGGGCGGGCTTAACTTGTAATTTTAATTTAGATGGTTTTAGCTATCGTAAAATTATGATTTAAGTCGTGGTCGATTCCTGCCCGATGGGCGGGTATGACTTATAAAAGTGATAAAGGATTAAAGTAATCAACGTTAATATAGTACGAACATCATAAAATATTTATACAGTGAATAAAGAACAAAAAGAAATGAATGGTAATCTGATAAGAGGAAATAAAACTTAACAAATTATCCGCCATTACAAAGTATATGCTTTTAGTTCAAATACGAAATAAAGTAAACACTTAAATATTCAGAACAAAATAAACCTAAATAACAACACCTTTTCCTTGTGCATTCTTTCTCTACACACTCCTACGGTGGTGCAAGTATTGCAAGTGTAGAGGGTATTTGGGTATGCTTGTAGCAGGTCGCCAATGTCATCATTAAATTTCAGGAAAAAAGAAGTATTGAAAACAATTATGGGAACATCATTGATTAAAGAGTGGTTACGTCTACCAACTTTAGGATCCAAGCAATGGTATTTATTGGAATTTGGCTCGTATTTATAAATTGTTGGATATTTAAAGTGCCTTTTATCCACCCGTCAAATGAACCGCCTTTCCATAGCTACAAATATATCAGGACAATTGAGATATTCTCTTAAGCTACAATTTATTAGGCAAAAGTTTTTGCAACTTTAACTCGTTAGATCACTTCAGGTTATGTTTGAGAGTTAAAGAGTCATATTAAAATCTTACCTGATCACTCTCTAACAACAGTCAAATTCATTGAAGAAAGCATCAATGTCGTATCTTGGCTGAAATTAATCTCCGGTCTCCACTGCTTAGGTGCAACCTTCAGAAATAAAAATTTGAAAACTTCGTGGCATAAAGATGATAGATGTCCAAAGCCTCCAAGCAATGGACCGGCAAGATCAAGCCTTTTGTTTTAAGAAAAGGCTTCATCTTTTATTTGGTACTAAATGATCCAAAGATCTATGATTATTTTACATACATGATCCCATATTTAGTTTAATATAGTAAATGTTAGGCTTGTCATACTTTATTTGTCTACATACATTACATATAAAAAGAGATTGACTTCTACTTTATTAAGGATTCAGTGATTAACAGTATATGAATTCACTAAAGTATCATGCAGTTCTACACACATACATACGTTAAAGAAGGATGAGCAGATTAGATGAGATCCATTTGTGCTATTGACTATTATTGTTTGTCCTATACACATTATTAATAAATAATAGTAGAAAAGGCATGAATTAGGAGTAAAAAATAAAGCTTACTTACCACATCTTCACAGTGTAAAGACTATTGTTGTTGCCCCGTTGAGTTTAATTTTTTCAATGTATGTATGACCATTTTTAGTATGGTCGTCTACTAAATGCAAGATGTCAATTTCGTGTTGTGTGATTATATTTAAACATCATTACCAAGGCTTGAAAGNTGGATTTAATACTGGTCATAGCTTCTTGATTCGAAAAAATCTTAGAAAACTAAATGTGATAACAATCATTATCTCCCTTCTAACTAATGGTGTCAGCAACATACATGGGCTACAATTTCGATTGAAGTTCATGCAACAACATAAAAACATACTATCAAAGCCGCATTACATAACAACTAACATGTGTGTCATCAAGAAAGCAATATATAAATAACATACCCCAAGAGGATAAGATCCAAAGGTGAATATTTTGGCATTAGCTTCCTGTAGAAGCTGTTAATTTAACCCTCTGGCCTGATTCACTCTTTTCACCCATGTTTCCACAATCTGTTAAATTAACCAAATACATCAAACAAACAATAAAAACAAACACCCAAAACCATAATAAACCACAAAACATAATCCAGAAACCATAATATTCCAACCTGATCCAACCGTCCAACCAAAAACAAAAGTAAAACATTGATTTAGGTTAAAGTTTATACATGTATTACCTGTAATTTAAGCCTGCATCAAACGTTTAAAATTATTATGAATTCTAAGGAGTCCTCATTAGGGTTTTGAGGGGAAAAAAAGGCGTACCTTTTTTCTGAACAGGAATGAAAATACCTTTTGTAGACAACCTGCAAAATTAAAACATAGACAAAATAAAGCATGCATTAAACCTGCAAAATTATGATTATACATGGTTGCAAACCTGTGATGAAGAAAACACAAAAATCAGTAAAGCGAACATTATAAAAGATTGTGAGGATAAAGAAGAAAAAAAAAGTATATTAGGGTTTTTGAGAAAAAGTATATTATGAATGAAGTGGAGATTTTTTTTACGTATATGCTTTTAGGGTTAGAGTAATCGAAATTTTAGGCTAAAAAAGATTTTAACAAAATATATTCTAAACTTATCTTATAATGTTTATCTTGTATTCATTATTCTATGTATATCTTTTTACATAATTGCCAAAATAAAATACAAAATCCAGAATTAAATAATCACTTGAATGATATAGATTTTGTTTTGAAAGATATATTCCAAAAAATTTGTTGGTCTAGTGGTAAGATGCATTATTAGTTTAACAATAGATTAAGGGTTCGAACCATGCTTGTTACATTTTTACCCAAAAAACTAATTAAATTCGAAATTAAAAAAATCGAAATTAAAGGTCAAACTTCCAGAATTTATTTGGTCAAACATTGCTTAGGTGGACACAAAGGTGCTGACATGGACATCGAAAATGTAAATAGTGATGACATGGCAGGCGAAAATCTGATGACTGGCCATTGACCATGATTAGGTGGCTTTAATTTGGTCAAACGGCTCCTGTTATATATATATATATACTAGACGAGTACCCGTGCATAGCAACGGGATTTTATAGCGATAGATAGTTTATTGATAAAAAAAAGTTTATAGGTTATAAACGGAAAATAATAAAAGTTTGAAGATTTGAGAATTAAACATAATGTTTTTAAACCCGGTTCGATCCGGGTTGTTCAACCGGTTGAACCGTTCTGGTCGGAAAATGAGTTGATTTAAACCGGGTCAACTTGCTAGGTTGGGTCGAAAACTGGTCAAATTAAACTGGGTCAACCCACCGGGTTTGAAGCGTCCCGGGTCAACCCTGTTTGTGTTTTAATTGGTCATATTTAATTTGATAGATATGTTTTTATTTGGTTGTACAATGTAAATAAATCATTGTACTTTTAAGTAATAGATAATGTTTTGAAACCCGGTTCGACCCGGGTGGTTCAACATGTTGAACCGTTCCGGTCGAAAAATGAGTCGATTTAAACCGGGTCAACTTGCTAGGTAGGGTCGGAAATGGGTCAAATTAAACCGGGTCAACCCGCTGGCTTTGAAGCGTCCCAGGTCAACCCGGTTTGTGTTTTAATTGGTTGTAAAATATGAATAAATCATTGTACTTTTAAGTAATGGATAATGTTTTGAAACCTGGTTCGACCCGGGTGGTTCAACCGGTTGAACCGTTCCGGTCGAAAAATGGGTCGATTTAAACCGG
>LBNU01034023.1:48382-73733 GCA_014162995.1 Artemisia annua
TTTTATTTCTCTTGTCTCTCTTGTTACACTGCTTTGATTCTTGTTTCAATAACAATTTTTAGTTGTGACCCACTATCTATCTATGACTCTTTTGGAATGTGGCATCAAAACTCTTGTTTTTAAAAATATTTCTTGAAAGTTTTAAGGAAAAGAAAATGTATTCTGGATCAGGCACAAAAGAGGAAGATGCTAGGAAGGTTAAAACTCCAAAAAAGACTGCCAAAGAGCTTTTTAATGAGAGGGTTCAGGTGCTAGGCCTGCCCAATGATAAGACTTATGAAGAAAAGGGCAAAAAACCATGGGAACCAGAAATGCCAAAGTTTGTTCAAAAGCGAAGAGTAAAAAGAAAATGTATTAGTTGAGTTAGGAAGTAATTTGAATAAACCTGTGCAATCCTTTTGTACTACTTTATTTGACTTTATGAATGAACCTGTGTAATCCTTTTGTGATTTTTCATTTCAAGTTTTAATGGAAAATGTTTAATGTTAATTCCCGTACTTTGTCATTGCTCAATTTTCTCATTAATTGTTACAATATTTTGATTGTTGTGTTCATTAAGAAGAACTTGGGATATATGTTGTATTATGTTAATCAAAAGTTTCTGCTGCTAAGAAAACGTTACTGCAGGTGGGTTTGTATTGCTAGATATGAGAGTGCAGGGGTGGATTGGGAACATTTACACTTAAGGGTTTAAATCCCCAATTAAACTAGTTATAAGCCGATATACTTTCGTACATCGTTTACTACATAACATTGTCTACGGATAAACCCATATGGTTCATCCTACATCAGCTAATTACATACCATTGTCTAGTGACAAACCCATTTGGTTTATCATACGTCAGATACTTAAAAAAAAGTTTATCCAACTTACAAAAACTTTCAAACATTGTTTCACCCATCAACAAACAAAAAAACATCAACAACCATCAAACCATCAACACGCATCAAACCTTAAAACTCTTTGGGACCTGTTTGTGTCATCGGTTAAAAAGAAGCGGACCGTTGCAGCTGCACCAAAGTGGGCTTCCTGTCTCAACCCCCTGAAACCAGAGCATGAAACAATAAACACCTTCCTCCTCACCTTCCCTCGACCACGGTTAACCACTGTTTTCTCACGTACTTCAAACACTTTCTGTATCATTTGGTGCTTCAAAACAGCGACAATGTACCCATACAAGTTGTACTTGCGCACAATTTTTGCTGGTATAGTCTGTTACAAAATGTACAAAACTTAGCATTAGTTTTTTTGGGGTTATTCTAACACACATTATGATCTATCAATCATCCTATCAGACACACAATATCTCACACAAATGAAAATGAAAATGCTACAAGTATATTACTGCTACTGCATATTAAGCTTATTAAGGATAAGGCTGCTTATGAAATTCAGTGCTGCTAGTACTAAGTTACAACTACTATAGATTGTTGCATATTAAGTTTATTAAGGATAAGTCTGCTTATGGAATTCAGTGCTGCTGCTACTAAGTTACAACTGCTATAGATTGATAGTTGTTTAGTTTGTATTTTCATTGAAATTGTAGCATAACAATTTGACAAATTATAAAAGTTTTCAAGACACTTACAAGTCGTCCATCTCTCCAGAAGCATGCAGTCAGTGGTCTGTAGAATGCCCTATCTTCTTGGTCATGGACAGTGTGACACGACCATTTGCACATCCAGTTCATCCGTAGGGGTTCAAAATCTGAATTTAATAATACAAAATAAGTAAGTTACAGATAATCCAAAATGTTACAAAGATATCATATACTTGATGTAGTTAAAGCTAATAAAGGAAAGATACCATAGTCATTTGGTTGGTGACACGGGGCATTCATGGCAATATTGGTGCTGTATGTCTCCACAGTTGTGATGGCCCCTCCATCAGGTTCAAACAACATCACATTATATCTGGCCCGGGACAACCTGAGTAAAAACCATCTACTGACCCTCCTTCATATTCAAGTCTCGAACGAGTGTCAACCAACCAGCACCATACAAGAAGAAGTGGACGTATCGATCATAGATATCAAGATCACTGGCTACACTAACATTGTAGTCTTTTGTGTTATTGGAAACCACGACCGAATCAGTAGGGGTTGGACCATCCGGATATCTCAGAAAGTATTGATCCAATGACTGCGTAAGCAAAGATGTGTCTGTCACAGACACTAAACATCTCCAAAATGGGGCACTCTCGGGTTCATAATTGTGAAACTCCAACCCATCCTCACCATAGCAAGTAACATAAAACACATTTTCACCCTTAACAAAATGTATGGACTCAACATCAGAGCAGGAGATGTTGTGAATGACAAAATCATTCCACCTTGCTCCCTCAACAACACAAGTTGTGAGACTCTCCTTACACCAACTTTCCATCTAACCCCCCTACAGTTAACTAAGAAAATAAAACGATCGCCATGATAGGAACCTCCTAGAACATAATCATCATGCAGTTCCTGTATATGAAAATTAATTTTTAACCATTGTGAATTAAATACTAATTAAACTAGTGTCTTAGAGAAATAACAGCTTGTCAATAATGGTGTTAACTTACAAACACATCCAAAACATCTTCAGGATTGTCCACATCGCAAATAAATTGATTACCAAACATGGTTACTGCATTAACGATTAAGGTTACAAAAAAATGCAAATAACAGTTTGAATGAAGTAAAAATCAGTAAATGTGGTTACCTGGTACGTGTGTTTTTTGAAGAATCACGACTGCTAAGCACCGATTGTATTGTTTGAGATATTGGGTTGAAAGAAGATAGAGCGTTTATGTCTGTGTGATTTTGTTGTGTTAAACACGCTTAGTTTTGTTATTCGAAAAAAATATCGTCGTCGATTTTCGTGAAATTAGTGTGGGTAGCTGAAGTGTGTTAAAGTCGGGACACAGGAAATGACGAAAATACCCTCACGTGCAACGCACGTGAGGGCTCACTAACGGGCTAGCAGCATTAAGTTCTGCCTAGCAGCATTAAGTTCCGAGTTACTAGCATTCACCCGAATTCCAATCCAAACAACTTTTTCTTTGCTTTTCCTGCAAAATGTTAGTCTAGACACAAAGAAATACAAGCCATAACATATGCACAATGATCCAAACATCTAATTATACTTAGCAGTTCTAAGTATAACTAGGAGCATTGTAATGGGGCAAATGAAGAGCCATGACTAGATAGATCATATACATAAGTTATCAGAAATGTGGGACCATATGTATCTAATTGTGACTACGCTTAAATATTGTGTGACAAAATATGACTCTATGATTTAGTCACACAAAAACTCAATGTGACTAATATCAAGGTTAATGATAACTGACTAACCATTGTGCTATAAATAATAGTCACGTGAATACTTCACAATGTGACTATTTTGAATGTATTGGTCACATATAATACCCTTATAACGTGGCCATAAACATCCTATTGATACACATTTGTGATATGGTGTGACTATTGTAAAGCCTATAGTCACATGATCGTGCTTCAAATAACTGTGACTATACACATTAGGATTTGGCAAGCAAACACACGTTAAACTTTAGACACACATATTAACTTACGTGACCATATGTGTCGAATTTTCGTTACACTTAATCATGTTTGTATGGTTTTGTGTCACCATATATGACATTTGGTCACACTCTTCAAGTGTGTGACATATATTTGTCACTCTTAAATGCATTTCGTGACTAACGCTTCAAACTGAATTTTTAGTTGTCACACATTTCAAATTCATATGTGGCTAACTATTCAGCAAAGAATAGCAGTCACGTTTATATAATGTGTGACAAAATTGACTATATAATTTAGCCACATACACAAGTACTTCGTGTGACCATATATCTTCTTTGGTCACACTGGTCAATTGTGTGACATATATTTGTCACATATGTATATCTATAGCGTGACTAATGTTTCGAGCTGATTTGCATCGGTCACACGTCCCAAATTAAACGTGACTAAATGATGGAAAAATATTTACCAGTTACCCTCTAGTCACATATATACACAAATGCGTGACATATATTTTACGAAATGGTCACACAAGTCGGATCAAGTGTGGCTGTTTATTTAACGCTAGTACATTTAGTCACGTAAAAATGTCACCGTGTGACCATTCAAAAACGACCATGTGTGACGAAAGGTCATTTTTTGCCTAGTGCTAACATTCAACTAAACTCCAAATTTGTGAACAATATGGCACCTGAATGGGATAGGTTTGTAACTGCTGTGAAACTCAACAAAGGACTAAGAAACACCAACCATGAACAACTCTATGCATATCTCCAACAACATGAAAAACATGCTAACTATGATCGTCTGATGAGGGAAAAACTTAGTGCAACAACCACCACATGATCCAAGGACCATGGAGGATTTCTATCGTCCAACACTCATCGGTAGAGGAGGACCGATCGCTCCAACAAACGATTTTATTTTAAAAGAATATATGATTGAATTTATTCAACAAATTTGCCAATTTCACGGTTTTGAAGATGAAGATGCTAATCATCATTTGGACAAATTTCTATTGATCACTCAATTCTTTAAACAAAACGGAGTTTCTCTAGACAACATCCGTTTGAATCTCTTTCCCTTCTCGTTAACCCATGAAGCCGAATCTTGGTTTTACACTCTTAAAATCCATTCTATTCATACTTGGGACGAGATGTGCCTCAAGTTTCTTTCAAAATACTTTCCATACTAAAAAACGATGCAATTTAGAAGAGATATTCTAAATTTCCGGCAATTGCACAAAGAATCAGTATTTGAAGCTTGGAAGGGATTCAAATATTTGTTGCAGAGATGTCCGGATCATAGAATTTTGCTCCTTGATCAAATCTTAACCTTTTATCATGGCATAAATATGATCGATCGAGACAAAATCATGTTGGCTGCCGGAGGCAATCTCATGCGGAAGACTCCTCAAGAAGCCTATGATTTGATCGAGAATATGACACAACATCACTATCAGTGGGATACCAGAGTCCTTTATGACTCTACCCCTGTTTTAAGTGATTATCATTCCGATTCATTCCCGCAGAGATTGCACGACTCGAGGTCCTTGGCAAGAAAGAAAGCTATATAAATCAATATTGCCAACAAGGACCAGGTCATCCTAACACTATCCACTTTTCATACTCCGATGAAAGTGATGAGGATGAACCTTTTGAAAAAGAGAAATCAGAGATCAATCAACTTATTGAAAACCCTTTAGATACCTTGTCAATGGGGGACAAGGAAGTCGATGTCAATCCTCTTAAGGAACTTGATGACCTTGTCCCAATCCCAAGGGTATTCTAGGAACCTTTCGATCTTTTTGATTCTACTTCACATACTTTTCATACGACTATCACGAATCCTTTGTTTGATTTTGATTCTGTGTTTACTTTTGAATCAGACAATCCTATCTTTGATATTCAGAACGAGGAGAGTGATGAGTCCGACATGGAACCCGAGCTTAAAGATATACATCATAATAGTGATTCCCTTCTCGAGGAGTTCGCCGACGAACTCGTTCACTTTGATTCCATTCCACCGGGAGATGATGACTATGCTTTTGATTTTGAATCTGATCTTAAAGAGTTAGAATTTTTGCTTAATCATGATCCGTCGATTGATTCTTCTTCTTGTCTCGAGGAGTTCGCCGATGAACTCGCTCCCATCATATCTCCTCGGAGTATGATCATTCTAAGGATTCGGAGGGAGATGTGATCCATCCTAAAAAATTGCTTTTTAATTGCATTATACCGACTCTCCCTCCCGAGGTGTTTTTAGATTAAAAGAGCTTTAACGATAAAATTCAATTTAATGAAAATGGAAAATTTGCTTTTGAAAATGAAGATTTTATCAAGATAATTATCAAAATCTTTCTTCCCTTCTTCACATATGATGTGACTTCTCCTCTTCTTCACTCCATCGGGAGTGAGGATACCATTTTTGACCCCGGTATCACCGCTTATAATTTCTTAAAACCGTGGGTATCTCGTCGGTGTGGAACTTTCATGAGCTTCAATGTTTATCCAAACCTCTTGAAAGAAAGTCCGATTAAGATACATGACTCGGTTAACAAAAACACAAGCGCTTCGTGGGAAGCACCCCATGCTTATCCTTTCTATCTTCTTTCTATTTTCTTTACTAATAAGTAACGTGAGGAGGCCTACCTCTTCCATTTCTCGTGTTTTGTGCTTGTTATTGTTTATGTCCAGGATTTGCCGAATAATGAAGACTCTCGTGCTCGTTGTTTTGTCTCCACTCGAGTTTCATCATTCGTTGCTCATCCGATATCCTAATCTTATCGACTAACGTTTATCTTCTGGAATAATTAATAATGGCCTTAGATTTTCGTAGGATTACCCTTACCTTTGAAACATTGAGGACAATGTTTATCTTTAGTCTGGGGGGGTGAATCTTCGGTTCGATTTGACCTTGCACTTTCATTTTAGTCGTTTACTCTCGCAACCCTGTTTTTCTCAAAAATTGAAAAAATTGAAAATTTTGAAAAAAAATGATGATAAAAATGATGAAAAAGCACAAAAAAATGTGAAAAATTGAAAAAAATTTGTGCAAAAATAGAATAAGTATTTTGACACCTTGTTGACTTTTCAGCTGGCGAGAGTAGGTATAAAATTTTGACTTGACCGGGCGTGTTGAGCCCTAGCTTGTTCCCTTAACCAATGATAATCATATAAGTTTGTGCTAGTCTTGTACACCAGGAGCTATAAAATGCGAATTCTTTCTTAAGAATCTGCAGGTTCTCGAACTTGACTTTAGAAATGCATGGCTTAAAAGTTTTCGTTAGTCTTTTACATAAGGAGCTAGAAATGCGAATTCTTTTATTATAATTTGCAAGTTTCCGTATCTGACTTTATATATGTGTGGCTGATTATCGGCTAAGCATTCGCGAATCTCATTATTTGAGCTTTTTAAATGTGCGAAGTGCGAGAGATGATAAGATTTTATTTAGAAGTTTGATGCCAAACGTGGAGTAGTTGGTTCTCTTTAGAGCTCATCAAAGGTACTTGTGGCCTTTTACTCCCATCAGATTGTTTCACCCTTATAATAGATGTTCTAGGTTAATTAAAGGTATTTAGGTTTTGGCGAAATTTAGTTCTTTATCTTCTTAAAAGAATCTTTGCTTTAAAAATTGGGTACACATCAAGGATTCATCAAAAATAAATAAAGTCAAAAAGTATTGTAGTATTTGGATTTGTAGTTATGTATGAGGTTTTGGAACTACCCGTAAAGTTCCACAATAAAAGTATGTTGTGAAAAAGAAAAAAAAGAAAAAGAAAAAAAAAAAGAAAAAAAAAGAAAAAAAAGGAAAAAGGAAAAAAAAAATAAGAAAGTTATGTATATGGATGAACGTTAAGTGCTTAAGTTGTTAAATAAGTTGATGTGAGGTGCATATGGGTGGTCCTAGACTAGTCATATGAGGTGCACGTGTAGTACTCCTCAACTTATATATTTGAGTTCATATGTTTCTTAAATCCTTGATGTGGACCTCATTTTTAATGCAATGGTTCTTGAGAGAAGATGAATAACTACTTAGCGTCTAAACTTGGTATCTTTATTGGATAAAAATATATCGAAACGAGAAAATATGAAGCAATTCATTTCTCAACATAAGTAAAAAATCTAGATACCCTAAGAGATGGGAGCGAGAGGTTATTTCACAAGAAACTTCCATGAGTAGTGTTGGCATCTAATTTCTAATTAAGCTGTGATCTCGTTTATAAGCTTAGTTTGGGGGCTTGTGAAAAATCAATGATGACGAATTTTATCCATATGGTCACTTCTCCATGAGTCGTGTTTCTACTCTATGACTAAGGGTGGCAATTTGTGCCCGAAATCAAAAAAATGGGCTAATTTTGGCAAATTTGTAAAAGATTAGGGCACATTTAGCCCCCTCCTTTTTTTGAAATGGGCATATATTGCCCATTTAAAAGTTGGATGGGCACAAACAGGGACATATTTTCTCTCAATTGGAGAATATTACAATTTTTTTTAAACAAAAACTTATAGATGTAATATATTTAATTTTTTAAATATAAATAAGGTGTTACGTTTGAGGAATTTATTTCGTTGTTTTGGGTCTTTTCTAAAGCGATTTGTATAACATGCGCCCGTTTTGCCCGTGCCTATTTAGCCCGGGCTAAATGGGCACCGGGCTAAATAGGCACGGGCAAAACGGGCGCATGTTATACAAATCGCTTTAGAAAAGACCCAAAACAACGAAATAAATTCCTCAAACGTAACACCTTATTTATATTTAAAAAATTAAATATATTACATCTATAAGTTTTTGTTTAAAAAANGTTATTGCAAAATAATGAAAGTCAGCATACCGTCACAATAATAAAGTGAGAAAAATACAAAAATAGTAGTATAGAGTTAGAATATGAATAAAATGGAATAACGGGGCGTTTTAGGGAATAAATGATTTTGAAATCTCTTTTGAACGTTCTTGCTACTTTTCAAAGTTAGTAAAAATGGGTTTTGAAATTATTTGTCTCAAAAGCGTGATGTGATTATATTGCGTGAGGACACGACAATACCTTAGTCTGGGGGATTTTGGTATGTGTTAAATTACATATACCTTTTACCTAATTTAACGGAGCAAAAAGACAAAAAACCGATAAATAAATGCCAAATATATGTGTTTTTGTGTTTGTGATTGTGCAGGTACGGATATTATGGAAAATGGACATAAATCAAGTAAAAAGACAAAACGAACACGAGATTGGAAAAAGCACAAATTATGAGTCTAATGATAATTTTATTTGGAGCATCGAAGCTAAAGAAGAAAAATATTAAAGACTATATGAAGCCCAATGTGCAACTAGGCCAAGAATTGAGACCAAGCCTAATAAGAAATGAAGTCCAACTCGGCCCACTTTTTCAACCAAGCTCAAAGAAAAAAAAAACGCAGCCTAGTCTCATCCAATAAAGCCATAAACCACAAGATATTTTGTATTGGTATTTAGGGTTATTGTGGTGTCAGTTAAATGACAAAGGAAGAAACAAAAATAAATAATGCAAAGTGAGTTATTCCCATATGCACGTGAAGAGTGAAGTAAAGAAAGAATGAAAGATAGTCATGTGGGGATGCAGTTCCTCATTTTCTTTAGCTAGTGAGAATGACGACAAAAAGGAGAAGATATCTATCATTCAAGCAGCTCGTGTACTCACTTCTCTTAAATTAATAAAACAGGTACATGGCCTCTGCCCATCCCCATTATCGCTGCTATATTTTTTTTAACCAATCAAAGCGTGACACGTGGCCCAAATGACAAGGCAATGATTACATCGCAGAAGAGTCCAGAAGATGAGATAATTGTTCATGCATCCGACAAATTTAGAGAAATATTCTAAGCTCCCTTGGCTATATAATGATTGCACCTCACATCATTCTCCTCATAAAATTTCACACGCACATTTTAGTAGTAGTAGTAGTAGTAGTAGTTTTTTATAGAGTAGTAGTTGTATTTTTTTAAAAATGCTTTTCCTTGTAATCCTTTAATATTTTAGCTTATTGTACTACTTATTAGAGATTAATGAAGATGAAGGTTATCTATCCAACTTAGTGCTTATTTCTCTTCTATTTTCTCCTCTACTTTTTTTAATTTTTCTTTGTATCTCATCTAATAATCTATATTAGTTTAATAGCTTTTTGATAAACTTTTCAAATATTTTATTAAATAAACATTTTTTTTCCTTAATTTCTTTTCAAAATCTCTTTAGTATAATTAGATCTAATGCTTTTTAGCTTTTATCACTTAAATACTTCTATTTAAAAGCATGTTTTTCTTAATAAATCTATTTAGCTTATATAATTTCAAAAATTTAGCTTATTCTTTTAGATCTATTTAGTTTTAATAATAAAGTTTTAAACTTATAAGCTTTTTCTTAGTTTATTTAGTATTTTCTTAACCAATAAGCTTTTCTATAGCTTAGTTGGTTCATATTATTGCTCATTATCACTAATATTGCATAAAGTTTGTATTTTTCTTTGTTTCTCATCGTGATCTACCGCTAAGGCCGGAGCTTAAGGGTTTTATAAGCTAGCTTATTAATAAAGTTTATTACTTTTTAGTATTAATAAGCTAATTAGTTAATAAAGTCACAAACTTTTTAACTATTTGGTTTTATTAAAGCCTTTTAAGAATTAAACTTAATGGTTTGTTTAGTTTATAAAATCGGATGGTTAAATTCGTCTCATCTCTTAGATCGGGTTCTATTTTCTCATCCTTTTCGCTTTTAGATAATTAGTATATTGTTATGATAATATTTGTTGGATAATTTGTTAGTTTAATTGATATGTTAAATGAGTAGATCTATTTTATATGATTAGTGAGTAGTAATTGAGATGTTTGCCTATTTGATAATAGATATGTGTAGCGAGTAGTTTGTTAATGTTTGCGTAGTGATACGGATTTTGTGATTTAAGTGTGGATTAATAAAACGAATTGTGATTAATAATTGGATAAATTATTTAGATTTGGAATTTTATTATTTGAAGGTGATGCAGGTTTTACAGACCAGGTTTTAATATTTATAATTACTCGTTTTACCTAAGGTCTACCTATTTGCACTAACGGACAGAGAATCCGGTCGTGTGTAGGCTAGTTAATGGTAATACCGAGGTCGTCCCAAGAGCTATGTGGTGCGGATATTATCTAAGTCTAGATGTCACGATTTAATACTAGTTTGAGAGTTGAAATGATTAATAAGACGAAAAAAGTAAATGAAAGCTAGAAAGTAAACTGAAGTTGTGAGCAGTAGGAGAAAAGAGTACTAGCCTAGCTACTACTCCTATATCATTTTATGTCATGTTCCCTATTAAACTAATCTTATGCTTTAGGCGGGGCGGACATATATCACTAGGTGCATATGGTCAAGTTCCCTAGCCTATCTCCCCCGAATCCTGTAAGGAACCATGGCACTCTCCATGTAGTAAGCCGACATATGGTATACGGGTTTAAGTCATTAAGTTCCACTACATGCTAGACTTATCTCTAAATGGCCCGTTGTCACGATCATAGGCTATTTCTCTAACTTCTTAAATTTATCAAGTACGGAAGGTGATCCTATGGTAAATTCGCGCACGAGGCAATATGGTCAGTTGACATCCCTCCCATTTCCTCGCAATCCATCAGGCCAGTGTCCTATGGTCAATTCTTCCAGCCTACTAACTCAATTGGGATCTTAATTCAATTAAAGCTAGCGCAATGGATACAACCGCATATCAAAACTACCGAAATAAAAGGTTCTCAAGATAAACTAAGCATGCACACACGTAAAAGCATATAAGAAAAGTACGGAAACATGATTAAAACAATATAGGCATCATAACTAGGCTAGCACCAGAGGTGCTTAACCAAACATGTAGTAAATCATACCAAAGATAATGAATAAAACATGAATTGAATTAACCATGATGTTTGATACAAATTACTTGATGTAAAACTAATGATGATGATGATTGGTGGTGAATTCTCCCTGGAAATATGGCTTGGAACTGCTGGAAATTGCCCTTGAGTGGTGCCCTAATCGACCCCTAAGAGGGGGTGAAGATAGATACCCTAAAGTGCAGATTTAGGGCTCTATTTATAGGCTCCGACACCGTTACGGCGTAGTTGAAAAGTGTTACGTCGTAACTGTCTGTCCGAAATCTGGCCATCTTAGAAAAATCATATCTTTTAAACCGTCAGTCATCACGGGACGTGCCACCCAGCGTTTCGAAGATAATTGAGTCTAGTTTAATGTAAAATTAGTCTCATGATCTCTTTCTCTTGTTATCTTCAGTTCTCAACACTCCATTGTGCCCACGTAATCAGTTACTGTGTAACTAATTCGCTACGTTACGCCGTAACTCTTCGTCTGTCAATACTTATCCATTCCGATAATATTTCTACGGCGTAGCCTTCCTGTGTTGTTACGTCGTAGTCGTTGCTACGCTGTAGTTCCATAGTAGTGTTACGGCGTATCCTTCAATTCGAGAGATTCCTTGAAGACTTGAATATGTTACGGCATATCTCAGAAGAGTGGTTACGCCGTAACTCTTGATCCGCTTTGTCTTTAGTCTTCATGGTTAAATTCCTTGCTACGGCGTAATTGAGAGATGATGTTACGCCGTATCTTCTTCCAACACATTTGAATTTGTCAAACTTTGCACGTACTTTCCAATTTCCTCGTCTCTTTAGCTCCTATGCTCACTTGTAACCTGGATACAAAATTTGAAGAAATAACAGTACATATCCACATAATAATCAATATAAATGAGCATAATAGGGGGAAATTGACACTTAAATATCAGGGTTATTTGATGTTATCAAATATCCCCCCACTTGAACTCTACTTGCCCTCAAGTATACCTTATTAGAAGTATTCTCAAAAAGATATCCCCCAACATTACTCGGGAAATATGAATTTAAAAATATCCTATGCTAGAATTTCTCAAAGCCGAACACCTCACGAAAAGGGGAACAAACACTCACTCTCTCTATATTCTAAGTGTCATTTTTCGGGGTGATCACTCATTGCACAGTCACAGTATGTATTCTATCATAGGCTTGGCAGTTACACAAAACTCCCCCACTAGAGCTAAGGTCGGAACAACTCTCGAAGGCAACATTGGGTGAACATATATAAGGTTAAGGGTGTGGTGTCGTTACTAACATGCTACGGCGAAAGCGACAAAGGAAATGATACATGACCGGAACGCCGGGCAAGATACCAAGACCTGCTCGAATCCTTCACCTAAGCATGATTCACGACTAAGGGTAGGAATAAACATGGGATTTCACATAATGGGTGTAAAATAAAAAATAAGAAGCAAATAGTCTAAGCCTACAACTAAGTCATCACCATTTACCGTTCGCCCAAGGTCTAAACTTTGAAACGCAGAAATTGGATCATAGCAAGTAAATGTGCCATTAGAGGACGTCATTATGGGCACAAAACTTGATCTTTATGTTGGTGTAGAATTATTCACCAACTCTTTTCTTCAATTGTGACCGAAGTGGCCTCTTCGATACTAAGTCTTTATAAGCTCTTCATCAAGGTGCTATACACAGGTGTACCTATTTATTTCAAATATCTACATACGGAATTTCACATTTTTTTTATTACAACAATATACATCACCCCACTTGAGATAAACAATACATGAGAAATTGGGGGGTTTTCAAATGATCTTCAATGATATGTCTTTGTAGGCGTGATTCCTGAATTCATCCATTTAGACCTCGAACTAGGGCAAACAACAACTTCCCAATCATAGACTAGACTACATGGTAGGCTAAGGTGTAATGGTGTATCGAAACAATATATTTTGGGTAAGAATCGAAAGGAATGGCTCAAAAGGGTGTAACTAGGGGTATCTTGCACTAAAGATGAGTGCAACAAAAGGGTTTACACGGGGGTCGAGAAGTCGAGGTGACTAATCGATAAACACACACATATAAGGCTATTTGGGTGATAATCCTAAAACATTGCCTTCTAAAATTGTCCCTTCCAAACGTGTCTAGCACATTACTCGTCTATGGGTTTGAAATGATGTAAAAGCCAAGTTCTAAAGTTTACAAAACTACCGGCACACTCAATATTTTGGTGGATTTGGGTAAACAGGGTGAAACTGAATAGGCTAATCCTCACCATATTAATTCAAGGGTTAAATGCGCTCGGCTAAGGTCTATTCTAGTTCGGTTAAGAAAAACATGTCAAAAGTTTAAAAAAGGCAAAATTTTTCAAAATAAACTAGAAAAATGAGGGCTCATAAAGTTCAAGATAATTCTACTCCCGTCCCCCCACTTGAAATGTACAAAGTCCCTTTTGTACTAAAAATTAAGTAAATGTGAAGAGAAGGTAGAATTAGAGCGAGAACTTCCTTGAAATTTGCTCCAAAAAATGAAAGAAGGATCACGAGAAGTCTTCGTGCCTTCAACTAGCCTTTATAAGCAAACTTCATTTCCCTGAAATCTCAACACTACCACAAGCATAAATCTAAAAAATAAAAATAAAAAGAAAAAGAAAAATCCTAACTCACTTTCGTAGGAATAATGGTTGCATTTAGCATATGCAACAAGCCTTTTAAACCACACGGTGTCCCGAGTGGACGAGTGAAGTCTCGTGAGGGTTTACAGGGAACATACCCATAAAGTTTATTTAATACTAATACAAAGTTATGGCATGAGAGTTTAAAATAAAGTTACAAGAAATGTTACGGCGTAGCTGAAATTACAAGTTACACCGTAACTAGTAAAACCTGAGGGTCACCAACTCTCGGAGAGGAGGGTACGGCGTAACCATAGAGAGGGGTTACGTTGTAACTGGTTCACAGAAGGAAATCCTAGCCAGGGTTCTTCTTAAGTGAGCCATTCGTCAAATTCCTTGCTCCAATTCCTGCAAAATAAGAAAACAAACATACCAAGCATAAAATCCTAAAATTTTAAAACAAAAACAGAAATAAAAAGATAAGCATGGGTTGCCTTTCATGAAGCGCTTGTTTTTGTTCGAGTCTCAAGCTTGACTCCACCCTTATTTACTGCGTAATAGGGTGTTCATCTCCTCAAGTGAAATCAAGTGTGGGTGAAAGTAGCTATAAACACCGTGAGGGTGTAAATTAGCCATGAGATAGGGAAATTATGAATTATAGTAATACCTTATCAGAGATTTCATTTCCCTTATTACCATACCCGTATTCGTCGATGATTGGCTTATTTCGTGTTGTTGTTGACTAACCGGCTTCTCAATAATGGCCATGTTTACCTCTACATCCATAGTGAATGATAAAGGTTCTTCCTTAAGCATTGGCTCGAGCTCCACATCCTTANTATAAAAATACAAAAAGAATCTTCCTTCCACCCTTAGACCTATTAGAGTAGTTTTTCTATCCTAACGAACACTATTCCCTGTGAGAGAACGATCAATCGCCTGTACTTACCACTATCCTATACTACATCGGTCAGGTACACTGCCTGGTGGGGTTGTAAGCCTCTTGAGATTTCATTTCCCTTATTACCATACCCGTATTCGTCGATGATTGGCTTATTTCGTGTTGTTGTTGACTAACCGGCTTCTCAATAATGGCCATGTTTACCTCTACATCCATAGTGAATGATAAAGGTTCTTCCTTAAGCATTGGCTCGAGCTCCACATCCTTATCAGGATCACATCCGGCTTCTTTGTCAATAACAGTAGTATCCAAAAGCTCATCACCAAATTTCATTAAAAGCTCGTCCAAAATCGGGTTGGTAGTTGGTGTTTCATAGTTGTCATCAGGGGGTGTGATAGGTGAGGTCAACGGTTGTGCTTCCAGTATTGGGTTAGGTTCGTCAAACATGGTAGGTGTTAATATTTCTTCAAGCTCCTCATCATCCTCCACCGTGATATCCCAATAAGTATCCAAATCCATTCCCTCAACTTCCTCATAGAAATCCTCCTCGTCACTATCCTGTTCAAAAACACTACTAAAAACGTTAGAAATAGGAGAAATAGGAAAGTTAAGAAGGTCCTCACTTTCATGGTTCACATCCCCGAATTCTTCATTGTCACACCCAGCGTCGATCTCCTCCTTGTCGGAATCCGGATCTTCCCCATTTGATCTTGTAGGGAATTCCTCAGACATGAATGCATCATCATCAATTTCCATGTCTTCAAGTTGGGGATCAGGTGTGTTTTGAAAACAATCACTAAAGTTAGATGCAACCTTGTGATTCAAACTAATCTCCCTTCGACAATGATTGGCAATGTACCACTCATATTCTTGAATGGTCATGTTACCCATGTCCATCTCATCAAACACTTGAGGAGATACATAATGCCTATTAGAATATCCAACAGGAGATTGATAGACAGGCATTGGAGGTGGCGGTCTTGCAGTAAATCTCCTAGATCGAAGATTCCTTATAATTCTTGCTTCTTTCTCGCGCTCATACTCCAAGCACTCATTTAATGTCATCAGCTCAATATCTGGTTCTAACTCCATGATTACCTGAAATGCAAAAACAAACAAAAACAGAAAAGAAAGGAAAAAGAAAACAAAAAAAAAAAGTTCCTAAAAAGCAAATGAAATTCAAAAAGCAAAAATGTATACAAGACTTAAATTAAAATCCTAATATAGCTCCCCGGCAGCGGCGCCAAAAACTTGATGCAGGTTTTACCGACCAGGTTTTAATATTTATAATTACTCGTTTTACCTAAGGTCTACCTATTTGCACTAACGGACAGAGAATCCGGTCGTGTGTAGGCTAGTTAATGGTAATACCGAGGTCGTCCCAAGAGCTATGTGGTGAAGATATTATCTAAGTCTAGATGTCACGATTTAATACTAGTTTGAGAGTTGAAATGATTAATAAGACGGAAAAAGTAAATGAAAGCTAGAAAGTAAACTGAAGTTATGAGCAGCGGGAGAGAAGAGTACTAGCCTAGCTACTACTCCTATATCATTTTATGTCATTTCCCTATTAAACTAATCTTATGCTTTAGGTGGGGCGGACATATATCACTAGGTGCATATGCTCAAGTTCCCTAGCCTATCTCCCCCGAATCCTGTCAGGAACCATGGCACTCTCCATGTAGTAAGCCGACGTATGGTAAACAGGTTTAAGTCATTAAGTGCCACTACATGCTAGACTTATCTCTAAATGGCCCGTTGTCACGATCATAGGCTATTTCTCTAACTTCTTAAGTTTATCAAGTACGAAAGGTGATCCTATGGTCGATTCGCACACGAGGCAATATGGTCAGTTGACATCCCTCCCATTTCCTCGCAATCTATCAGGCCAGTGTCCTATGGTCAATTCTTCCAGCCTACTAACTCAATTGGGGTCTTAATTCAATTAAAGCTATCATAATGGATACAACCGCATATCAAAACTACCGAAATAAAAGGTTCTCAAGATAAACTAAGCATGCACACACGTAAAAGCATATAAGTAAAGTACAGAAACATGATTAAAACAATATAGGCATCATAACTAGGCTAGCACCAGATGTGCTTAGCCAAACATATAGTAAATCATACCAAAGATAATGAATAAAACATGAATTGAATTAACCATGATGTTTGATACAAATTACGTGATGTAAAACTAATGATGATGATGATTGGTGGTGAATTCTCCCTGGAAATATGGCTTGGAACTGCTGGAAATCGCCCTGGAGTGGTGCCCTAATCGACCCCTAAGATGGGGTGAAGAGAGATACCCTAAAGTGCAGATTTAGGGCTGTATTTATAGGCTCCGACACCGTTACGGCGTAGTTGAAAAGTGTGTTACGTCGTAACTGTCTGTCCGAAATCTGGCCATCTTAGAAAAATCATATCTTTTAAACCGTCAGTCGTCACGGGACGTGCCACCCGGTGTTTCGAAGATAATTGAGTCTAGTTTCATGTAATTAGTCTCATGGTCTCTTTCTCTTGTTATCTTCAGTTCTCAACACTCCATTGTGCCCACGTAATCAGTTACGGCGTAACTAATTCGCTACGTTACGCCGTAACTCTTCGTCTGTCAATACTTATCCATTCAGATAATATTTCTACGGCGTAGCCTTCATGTGTTGTTACGTCGTAGTCGTTGCTACACCGTAGTTCCATAGTAGTTTTACGGCGTATCCTTCAATTCGAGAGATTCCTTGAAGACTTGAATATCTTACGGCGTATCTCAGAAGAGTGGTTACGCCGTAACTCTTGATCCGCTTTGTCTTTAGTCTTCATGGTTAAATTCCTTGCTACGGCGTAATTGAGAGATGATGTTACGCTGTAGCTTCTTCCAACACATTTGAATTTGTCAATCTTTGCACGTACTTTCCAATTTCCTCGTCTCTTTAGCTCCTATGCTCACTTGTAACCTGGATACAAAATATGAAGAAATAACAGTACATATGCACATAATAATCAATATAAATGAGCATAATAGGGGAAATTGACACTTAAATATCAGGGTTATTTGATGTTATCAGAAGGGCAAAAGCCGAAAAATAATCAAATTACACATCTAGTAATTATTTTCTTTTCAAATGATTGTTTGCAAAATAAACCAACGTTGTGAGGAAATAATCTTGTTTAAGGAAAATAATTTGTCATCAAACCTTGTTCCACACTTAATGAACATGTCACGTCACTTAGCAAACATATTTCCAATATATACCTTTTAGATCAATTTTTAGAATATATTAGTTGCCTTTATTGCTTAATTAATTTGTTGGTTTACTATTAGTATAATTAGTTTATTTGCTCGCTACTAGTTTTTAGATTAGAATGCGTTTTAGGTTATTTGAGCTTTACGTGTTTGTTTTATATGTTTAATTGTTGCTCTTTAGTTTATGTTTGCTATCCGTGGTTATAAACTCCAAATATCTCCCTTTTTCCTATTCACTTCACAAATCCCGACTCGAACCGAATTCCATTCTTACCTTCGTTGGGACTACGACCCGGGAAAATACTTTCCTAAGTATTCCTTTGGAAATAATATATACTATAATTGTATCCAATCAAGTTGTAGTCGATAATTCCACTGAAGTGAATCCGTTTGCTTCTGCTAATGATGATCCATTCGTGAACATATTTGCCCCTGATCCCACAAATGATACCGCTTCACCATGGGAGCAACAGATGGCATCATCAGTGTCCCTCAACATCATGAGCATCTCAGGAAATGGATAAATGATCACCCGATTGACAACATTATTGGAAACCCTTCTAGACCGGTATCCACACGTAAACAACTTGCCATCGATGCCTTATGGTGCTTCTTTAATTCTGTTCTATCGAAAGTTGAACCTAAGGACTTCAAAGATGCCTTGTCTAAAGACTCTTGGTTTACCGCAATGCAAGAAGAAATTCCTGAGTTCGACCGACTCGATGTATGGGAATTAGTGCCTCCTCCTGACTATGCTATGATTATCGCTCTCAAGTGGATATTCAAAGTAAAGCTTGATGAACATGGTGATGTACTGAAAAACAAGGCTCGGCTTGTAGCCAAAGGATACCATCAAGAGGAAGGCATAGACTTTGAAGAATCCTTCACACCAGTTGCTAGAATTGAAGCCATAAGAATCTTTCTTGCTAATGCGGCCAGTCAGAATATGGTTGTATATCAAATGGATGTTAAGACAACAATCTTAAATGGTACATTGAAAGAGGTGGTTTATGTGAGCCAGCCAGAAGGATTCGTGGACCCTGAGCATCCAAATCATGTCTATCGCTTGAAGAAAGCTCTTTATGGCCTAAAGCAGGCACCTAGGGCATGGTATGACACATTGTCCAAGTTTCTTCTTGCTAATAAATTCGCCAAGGGTATTGTTGATCCTACACTTTTCACCAGAAAATCAGGCAAACAACTTCTTCATGTTCAAATCTATGTTGATGACATCATCTTTGCCTCTTCTAATCCTAATGAATGTGATCGATTTGCTAAAGATATGAACTCTGAGTTCCAAATGTCCATGATGGGACAAATGTCATTCTTTTTGGGGTTACAAATCTCACAAAATCCCAATGGCATTTTCATTAATCAATCCAAGTATGCTAATGAGATTTTGAAGAAGTTTGGATTTGAATCATGTTACTCAGTTGATACACCCATGGTTGAAAGATCTAAATTAAATGAGGACACTGAAGGGATCCCAGTCGACCGAACCAAATATCGTAGCATGATCGGATCCCTAATGTACCTCACTGCTGGTAGACCAGATCTTCTATTTGCCGTATGCATGTGCGCTCGGTATCAATCCAAGCCAACAAAAAGGCATCTCGAAGCAGTCAAGAGGGTCTTCAGGTATCTACAAGGGACTATTCACATGGGCCTCTGGTATCCGAAATACATCGCTATGGCTCTCACGGCCTACTCTGATGCTGACCATGCAGGGTGTCAAGATACTCGTCGAAGTACTTCGAGTGGTGATCAATTTCTAGGAGATAAACTTGTAAGTTGACCATCAAAGAGGCAAATGAGTACATCTATCTCCTCCACAGAGGCTGAATACATTGCTATGTCATCGTGTTGTGCTCAAATCTTATGGATGAAATCTCAACTATCGGACTATGGCTTTGTATACAACAAGATTCCGATGTACTGTGACAACAAAAGTGCCATAGCTCTTTGCTGCAACAACGTCCAGCACTCCATATCAAAGCACATTGATATTCGACATCACTTCATCAGGGAACAAGTTGGAAAGGGGGTTGTGGAACTTTACTTCGTGAGGACAGAGTTTCAGTTGCCTGATATTTTTACTAAGGCACTTCCAAGAGAACGATTTCAATTTATTCTTCCACGCCTTGGAATGAAGAGCCTTACATCAGAGACACTCAAAAGTCTTCAGGAAGAGAACGAGGAGTAATGGATTCACCTCACATATCCTTGTATATAGCTTAAAACCAAAAAGCAAATAGAAAAATATAAAACATATAAAAACCATAAAAATCAGAAAAACCAAAAGATACCAAAAAATAGTTCTGCCTTAGGCATGTCTTCTGTTTATCGATAACATTTACGGTTCTAGAAATGTCATTCAATAATGGCACGGAACTTTAAATGAAGCTCGAGCAGAAGTTATAACAATTGGATAAAACATGTCATTAAGGCTTGCTATTACTTCAGATAGCAACCCGTACCTCTTGATGGGGAAAACACATCGCCAAAAAGACGGTTGTTCCTCTTACTGGGTGAAGTTTACCCGGGCATGGATTACTTTATATCTATGTTTCTTCGAAATTATGTACGTTTCAATGCATTATTTCTTGTATAAGAAGAGAAGTATTCTTTACATCACAAAGTCTCTCTCATCTATGATTCGTCAAGAGAGACTTTGCGGCTCACAAGGTGGCAATTGGACTTAAATTTTCACAAATACTTGACACTCAACTTAATGACTACAGCTCTTTAAATAGAAAACAGGTCATTAATTGAGGGGGAGAGTATTTGATCAAAATTTTTGCACATTTCAAAACTTTGTGCTCCATCAGTTGTGTTCGATAATCAGTTCGTTTCAAAATCAGTAAATCTTTAAATCTGATCACATTTTTCTCCCATATTTTCTAAACGTATTTTAAATCAATTAGGATCACAAAATCTCAAAAGATTTTAAATTTTTGATCGGGGGAGAGAATGTGATTTAAATATGAAATCTGATAAAAATGTGATGTTTTGGAATCAAATGTATGCTCTCCCATATGTGCCAAACTCTTTGATATATGAATGCACATATTGAGGGGGAGCAAAATGTCTTGTAGTGATAAATGATTTTGGCATTTCATGAGATCGTGACTCACACTTAACCATTGAATTGACGAAACAACATATGTCATGAATCGAACGGACTAGTCCTGGCCGGGTAATAATTTCAAGCTGGTCTAACCAGTGATGTAAGCGTGTCTCGAAAAGGACTGGTCTAAGTAGAATGTACCGTTTCGAGAAACCTTTTGTGAACTTGATCAGGATGGGTAATAATTTCAAGCTAGTTTAACTAGTGATGTAACGTGTCTCGAATGGGTCTTGTTCACTCAAGGTGGATCAATTCAAAAGGTGCAACTCTACCCAACATGTGCAAATTTTTAAATTAAAACTTACGAGCACATGTTAAGGGGGAGCATTTGGAAAATATAAAAACTCTCAAAGTATTAACAAAATGTGTTACCGGACGTTTTATTGCTAACTGTCTTATGCAGGAATATTTAGCGATTGATGTTGTTTGCTGAAAAGATACTGATCCATCACCACATGCTCACACTTCATCAACATACTCAATGAAATCATGATAATTGATAAGCCTTCAACAATGCTTTCGCTACTCTAACGCTGATCATCGTGATAAAGAAAAGTGTGATCATGGCGCTACAAAGATCACCACATCACATGGAGACAATGCTGATGAAAGATGTCCTGTGACACACATTATATGATGAATCTCAAGTATACTCAAAGATCATCCACATCAGGAGAACGGTAATCAAATGTCCACTACTTAAGGCACAAAGTTTTACAACAATGAAGAATCACTGTCTACGAGCTACGGAGTTTACTTCAAAGATCATCAGGCTAGAAATCAAGTCATTACTTCTGGGGTGACCTCTCTTAGGGGGAGATTGTTAGGAATACGATTAGTCATATGAAAAGACTCGGTCACCCCGAGTGCTGTTTAGCATTAAGTACCTCGTAGCATCTATCCTAGAAGTTGTTTTAATATTAGATTATTATGTAATTAGTATCCGTGGAGTGAGTCGGGTCTTTACCCACTGTCAGCTCACTCTACAGCCCGTTTCATGGGGCACAAGTATTGTAACTATATATACCCTCTCCCACCCAAGGGAGAGGGTTGGACCTTCACTTGCAATCTAACATTTCTCTATTTCTCTCAATTCTCCCAACTTCTTTCACTTTCTCTCTCTAACTTCTCTCTAGATTTTCACTTATATTTAAACCATAAACACACATACTATAAGATTTAATAATATGAGTTAATTACATGTTCTTTAACCGAGTTTGATTGAGACCTGTATCTTTTTCCCTTCTTCGAAATAATGAATGAGACACCCATATCTTCAAAGGAAAATATATTATAAATAATGGTGTTTTATTTATTTTTTTTGATTTTTTCTGAAGAACTTACAAAACTTAACCTTATGAGTATGTTATGATAGTGAAGCACTCTATTTATAGATATTTCACAAAAAGTCTACTCATGCAGTAATTTAGAAAGAAACTGTTGGGAATTCTGCTGAAGAAGAATTCTGCTTATGGAGATACTGCTGATAGAGATCTATTGACAGGTTTCTGCTGAAGCTATAGATGGTTTCTGTTGATGATATGGTTCCTGCGGAAGACTTGTTTCTACGGATATAATGAATCCGTATATTTATTATTAGTTTGTTAGGATATGCATGAGCTATTTTAGGTAGTGATATGCATTGATCTTTTATTTATTATTGTATTAGGGTTCCTTGTGTAAAAAAGGAATAGTAGGCTTTAGTATTGAGTACGCTTCTCCAAACAGTTCTCACCAAAAGAAAAACACATTGAGTGTGTGTGATATAGATCCATAGAGGATCATTATATTATTAGTGAAAAACCTTGTTGAAACTTTAATTGTTCTTTATTATTCCGCTGTGCATTCAATCATTGTTTCTATATCCTAGATTGAGCTAAAATGATTTCCTACAAGTGGTATCAAAGTGGGTGGCTCTTGATATCTAGGGTTTATTCAAGGTTTTTGTTGTCTTGGAAGGAGCAGCTGTGAAGGTACGACTGGTGTAAAAGTAGACTTTGATGAATAGCAGTTTTGATAAAGGTTTTTAAAGGTATTGAATCTTTCGGATTTGTTTAACGACAAGGTACAATTTATCTAGTACTCATTCAATTCTGTTTGTCGTGAATATGGATTCTTTACTTTAAGATTATTTTTTGCTATTATCGAGAAGTGATGCGTTTTAATTAATGAATCGATGGTCAAAGTTTTGTGAGATGAATTGAGTTTCAATATTGATCTGTCACTTTCATTGTGGCTGTGATTCAAGATTCATTGGGATTGGTTTGTAGTGTACTCAATATTGATCGAATATTTTATGGGAGTAAGGTTATGTTTATTACGAAGTAGTAAAGAAAGCGACTGATGAGAATTGATTGTTTGTTGATTAAAATATGGGACGGTAGACAAGGAATTATGGTGTCGGTTTGGAGTTTATAGCATGCTTTGATTATTCAATTAAGGGCTTGTCGTGATGCTCATTATAATAGGAAATCAAGGGCTAAATGATTTGTCGTTTTCTTGTTATGTGAAACGATCACATGATATGAGCTGTCATAATCTTGTACCAATTTATTTCCATGATTTTGTGATTCGTCAAGATTTCATCGTGTGTCGGTGGAGGTATTAATATTGAAGATTTGATAAATTGATTACAAGAGTTATTGATTGCTGCTGTTGGATTGGTACTCGATCTGTCATTATCAAAATCAGTTTTAAAGTGGGGCTACATTCATGATTCTACTGATGTGTAAAGGTATAGGAGCTGGTGTTACTAAAGTCAAGGTTATTTTGATACTGCTGCTAACGAGTTTTGTTCCTGCTGATTCATTTTTTTGTTTCTGCTGATGTACATGGTTGGTTCCTACTGATGATATTGAGTTTCTCCTGGTGGTTTCTACAGATGGTTCTTGCTGACTACTTTATGGTTCCTGCTGACTTGTTGTATACTTTTTATTTTGGTCGGTTTTGGTTCCTACTAGTCATGTGAGATTACTAATGGTTAGGGAGGACGGAGTTATCAACCATCATCATTTTGTTGAGAAGATTACTTGACGAATACATTTGATTATCGCTTGTTTGATGTTGTAATTGATTTTCCCAAATATTGTGTTCTTATCATATCTTAAAGGGATCAGCAGTTTTTTAAGATAACTTGCTTGGTTTGTATGGTGACGAAGACTTGACGACTCTAGTGAAGGGGTATGATCCATCTTATTGTGCTTAATGCGTACATTTGCTATCACTTGAAGAAGTTACGTTATTTGTGCTCAGTGTCTCATTGGATAAGTCAAAGAGGAGTTTGTCAAGAGGCCGTCACGTGGATAGTGCAAGACATAAGAGGCAAGGTTGGGAGATTCCATTTCTTCATCAAATCAGTTATATTTGATTTTCTTCATTAGTGATCACTCCATGGAACCTACTGGATTCAAGAGATGGCAAGTATACTTTTAAGGGGAAGTTTATTGTTAATATACTTTGGCCATCCTCTTACACTTTGTGCTGATGCGCTTATTTTGATTCTGCTGATCGTTCCTGCTGCTCATTCCTGCTGCTCGTTACTGCTGATAGTTATATAAAAAAAAAATTATTATTATTATTTTGTTTTTGCTGGTTGTCATTTGATTCTAGGTTCGAAGACACGCTTGAATTTTGGACGACATTGACGTCAATTATAGTCCGAGATTCATGAGATGGTTAGTATATTTTTAAGGGGAAGCTTATTGTTCAAAAAATACTTAACCGTCTACATGCATCACTTGAGGGGAAGCGTCTACGAGTTGCACAAGACCACTATTGGATGATTACAAAAAGGGAAAGAAGTATTATGATGTGCAGCTTATTATTGTGATGACATGTTTTAGCATTGTTTCTTCATGCATATTCTTTTGTAATATCAAATAGGGGAAGATTGTTGGGAATTACAGATTTGAAGATTACAAAACCCACAAGAAGAAATGAAGAAAGAAGAAACAATAGGGACCTAATATGTAATAGTTACTTAGCTTGATTAGTAAGCTAGGGTTTAGGGTTTGTAACCTCCCTCTATTATATAAAGAGGGTAGGCGTCTAGGTTACAGATCATC